>QANZ01023981.1:8634-24822 GCA_003254925.1 Chamaecrista fasciculata
TAACCCTATACATAATTGCACCATGACTCTCGTAAAGCATCTCATGCGTGCATCTCCATACACCGAAGTCATGCTGGTCTTGGTTCATTCACGTTCCCACGAAAATAATCGACCAGGGACAGTTTAGATTAATTATCTCATAATTAATCACGGACTGTTATCATAGTAAACATGCTAATAATATGATAACCATTAATTTATCTCCATAAATTAATTAATATGTTCACAACATATTTATAAAATGATTGGCCCTAGGGCACAATCTCCAACACCCATGCCCCAAACTAGGGCATGGTCGCCCCAAATAAGGGTACGTTGCCCTTATTTGGGCGACCATGCCCAAGACATGGTCCCCCCAGAGGACTCTGACATCAGCTAAGTGACTCACGCAACTTAGCTCCGAAAATTATGGATTACGAATCCTCTCGCAATCAGTGGGATACCGAATCCCACCACCTCTTGCAAATCAGTAGGATACCGAATCCCACCAATATCGGACTTACCCATGGTCGACCATCCTATAAAAGGCCTAGTAGGGTTCGATCAAAGGTAACGCATTCTACTTAGTTTAGACTGATTACTCTCAAACACGGTTTACTAGTTAATCATCACCAGGATTCCTCACCGAACCAGGTAAAAGCCCCTTAGGCCAAAACCTAGTTCATCAAGTTTAGAATTCTCTATTCTCAAAATTATTATTTTTTATTTGTGTACCAAATGATCATAACTCATCTTTCAAAAATTTCATTTATATTTATATTTTAAAAATATTTTTTTTGGTCGGAAGAAACTCATATTTTAAGAGAAGTATAAAACGCCTTTTAAATGATTACACAGTGATCAAATTAAAAAAGAAAAAATGTATACAGTAATCTCAAAATGTAGAGTCTGTTTAGATTTGATCATGAGCAGCTTATAATTTGATCATTTTATGAGCGGATTATGAAAAATCATATTATATTGAGAAAACTGTTTGGATTATATTTGTAAAAGTAGAATTATAGGTGTGAAATTATTTAAATGGATATGTAATGATAGTGGGTGGTAGATAGAAGAGTATGTGAATTGATAAATTGTATAGGGGTAAAAATGGAAGAGAAATTTACTTTTTGACTTTTTGGATTTGTGGAATAATTTGAGTTGTTTAGATTAGATTATTAAAAAGTATATTATTAATTAATGAGATTTTTTGCATTGAGAATTGCAATAATCTAGATTTTTTAGAAGCTCCAATTTGGAGCTTTATAAAGATTACTTGGATAGCTTATTTCACTTGATAAATATACATACTATAATTAAAATTATCAAGTATTGCTCAAATAATGTTTCATGATGACACTTACTTTTTTATCCTTCATTATGTATTGACTGAACAAAATGGTCGGCCAAAAAAAATACGAGTTGGTTGGTTCATGTGATATTAAAATCGTGAACATTTTGGTCTCTGGGTTAAAATAACATACATCATCTATGTTTCTCTTTCTATATTACGATTATAATTATTTAATTTCGTCAAAATAAATTTTAGACAAAAAAGTTTTCTTTTGGGCAATTTAATTTTTACCGAGTTAACTCATGAGTCCCTAATAGAGAAAATAAAAGTTGAAATTATATTAAGAGGGATAGAAATTATTTTTAATAATAAAAATATAATATTAATTCATATTTAAATAAAAAATTATTATTATTATTATTATTATTATTATTATTATTATTATTATTATTATTATTATATTAAATATTAAAGAGAATTAAAAGTAAAAAGTGAAAAATGTTAAAAAGAATTGGTAAAAAGTAACGTGATAGAGAGATATTGTTGTAAGTGTAATAAATGAGTAGTGATATAAAATGACAACTATGCCTTCTGTGTATATTTGAATATATTGAAGTATAGATAATTATAGGTATGGTTATTGGGGTATAAAAGCAATTGAGTGGTTTAAGATTTGAGATTATTGTAGATTATAATCAAATTATTGAATAATTTAAAACAAATGAGATTATTCAGTTTTTTTGGGAATAATCAGCTCAAAAGCTGCTCATGGTCTAAAATAAACATAGCCGTAATCTATTAATCATTGTAATAATTTTGTAAATTTTTTTGTCAAATATTTAAATTGATCCTAAATGTATATTTTTAAATTCATTTTTGTTTTAAATATTTCAAAAGTTTCCCATTAGATTTAAATGTTTCTATCAAGTTTCATTTTAGTCTCAAATTACTCAATATAGTCATTTATAATATCTATCTTGTTTTAAATTTGAATGCGGTGAATCATAAACTTGAATTACTTTTGAAAATTATTTTCTCTTATATAATTAATAGTACATGTAAACAAAGTCAAATTGATTTTTGATAGTAAATGGGCCACTTGTTTCAAAATATTTATCGTACATTGTTCGTTTGAAGTCTAAATATAATAACTTTAAAATTACAAATTACTCTTAATAAATTCTTGTGTTATTCAGTTGAAACTGTCGTGAGATCAAATTGAATTGAAAAGAAAATTTAAAATAAAAATTCATTGAAAAAGAATCTTCGATATGTTTTCCTTATAAAGCATGGACACTTCATTTTAATAGTGTGTCGCCGTGCCAGACACATGTCTGCGTCCGACACTCGTACGACACCTGCACGACATATATTCATAAGTTTTAAAATATAAAATCAATTTTTTTTTTGATTTTATCATAGCAAACAATAGAAAATAATATATAATATGACATATATTATGAATAAATATTATAATTTTTTAATTTTTATAAAAAATTATAAATTTTTAATTATTTTTATATATAAATATATATCGTATCGTGTTATATAATTTTAAAAATCTAACGTATCAATATATTCGTATTTATATCGTGTCCCATGTTCATGTTCGTACCGGTCCTCTCCGAGTCTTTTCCTACTCAACTTAACTTGATTGTATTGACGATTTGAAATGGTTGTCGGTCAAATTAGTGATATTTTATGACATGAGTTGATTGGTAAATGAGGTAATACCGTAATACTAATACACGGTCTTGTGTTGCCGACTAAAACATGCCATTCGCATACATCGCATCTATGTCTCTACCCACGTGGCCACGTCTCTTCCCTACTTGGGCCTATCCACTAACCTTCCCACTACATAGGAGTATACATGAATGATCCCTTCCCCTACTTGTCTTTAATATTACATATATATATATATATATACCATTATACATGAATGTATAATTTTTAATCATCAATTTATGAAAATTAAATATTTCTTTAAAATACACATAAGAAAATTATTATTTGATCTCCAAATTTATATCAAATCAACTGATCAATTTTTTAATTGTTGAAATACACAATTTTAATCTAAAAAATATTTTAATGGCAAAAGGCCTCTGGGTGCCCCTAAAGTTTGGGGTCAATTTTAGTTATGCCTCTAACATTTGTTTTGTGTTAATTATGCCCTTAAAATTTCACATTGTTGTCAATTATATCCTAACCTCAATTTTTTGGGCCAAAGTCCTATTTTGGTCCCTCAAGTTTGCTCAAAGTTCCGTTTTGGTCCCTCAAGTCTCCGACGAACTTTTCGACGAGATACACGGCGACTCCGACGAGTACAAAAACTTATAATCCAAGGTTTTTTGACTTCTTGAGTTCAATGACGGCCTCCATTTCACAAAAAATATACACAATCACCGAAGTTCATATTTTCGATCATTTGTTCACAAAATGCAGGCTGCCATTGAACTCAGGAGGTAAAAAAACTTTGGATTAGGAGTTTTCGTAATTGTCGGGGCTGCCGTGTATCTCGCCGGAAAGTTCGTTGGAGACTTGAGGGACCAAAACGAGACTTTGAGTAAACTTGAGGGACCCAATAGGACTTTGGCCCAAAAAAAATTGAGGTTAGGGTATAATTAACAACAATGTGAAACGTGAGGGCATAACTGACACAAAACAAATGTTGGGGGCATAACTGAAACTGACCCCAAACGTTAGGGTAACTAACAAGTCTTTTGCCTATTTCAATTACCAATTATTTGGTCTTTAGTGACGATTTGATCCTTGCATTTGAACTAATTATATATTTTTTTATCCATGAATTTGTACTAAATTAATACAATTTCGTCTTTGAATTTGAATTAATTTTATACTTTTAGGTTCCTTAATTTGTACTAAATTAATACTATTTGGTCCTTAAATTTGAACTAATTTTATATTTTTTTTATCTTTGAATTTGTATTAATTTTATACTATTTGGTCCCTAGATTTGACCTAAGGACCAAATCATTGAAAATTACAATAATTTAAGTACTGAATAGTATATTTTTATCACATGTCTAACTGCCACCTCATTCCTCCCACTTCATGACGTGTCTCTTTTTTTATACCACCTCCTTGGAATGATTAGGGATATAATATAGAAAGATGGCCAAAGTTTTATATTGGTTCCTCATTTTTGTTCAAAGTTTTATTTTAGTTTCTCAAGTTTTTTTGTTGTGTTTTGATCCCTCATGTTTGCTCAAAATTTTGTTTTGGTCCCTCAAGTTTTTTCGTTTAGTTTTTTTTTTCTACAAAAAAAAAAGTTAATGGAAAAGAGTCAGGGACTAATGGTGGAACTTTATGAAAACTTGAGGGACCAAATTATGCTTTTTATAAATTTATCTATCTTTTACTTATATTTTATGTTTAGAAAAAAAAATTCTTTTGAGTCATTTTGCGACCTACCATATTTTTTTTTACTAAGATATTTTAGTGTTTCAAAACAATTATCTACTTCAATTAGTGACTCATTATCATTATTGGTTTCTACACTTTTCTCTTTTCAAATCTTTAATCATAATTATCATTTCTTCTTTCAAACTTTTAGTTTTGATTCACTTTTATTCAACATATTTTTTATTTTTAGTATTAATTAAAAAAAGGAATAGACATGCAAACAACTTCAATCGACTTGCTCAGATCAATGTTTGTAAAAACTGCTTTAAGTTGATGCGAGTAATTTACTTAAAAAAATGTCCAAAATCACACAAAATATCCCACAAAAATTCATATATTCAATTAATGAAGCGTCCAAATTAAANAAGTGTCTTCTGCAAATTTGTTATGATAAAAGCAATTATTTTTAATTTGATAAAGTCATTACTTTTAGAGAGTTTAATAATTTAATAATTCTTAATCTAATCAAAGATAACAAAATTATTAAGATGCTATACTTGATTAATTGGTCATATTCATTGGATAAAAAGATATTCAATAATGAAAAAAAACTAAACCAATTTAATCGATTCTCTATCAATTTATTTTAGCAATTTTCTATCTGCCCAATTTTGAGATATTTTTATATGGATACACTAGTCAATTCCCCCCAATTGATCCAATTTGAAGTTTAAAACTCTGTTGATCACTCATTCTCATACTTTACCAACTGACCTTTATTCTCATTCTTTACAATATTTTACTAACCTGATTATTAGTGGAGTTTTTACATAAACGCTTCTTAGTATTACTTTTTTGTAGGATTATCCTCGAAGCCTCAATTTGTCACCAAGGATATCTTAAGTTTCATCATGTCTTAATGAAAAATATTTTTTAAAAAAGGTTAAAGGTTCATTTTGGTCCTAAATGTATGCTCTAATATTCATTTTGGTTCATTATGTTTCAATATGTTCAAATTGGTCCTAAATGTTAGCAAAATGTTTTAGTTTGGTCTCAAATTATTAATTATGGCTCGTTTCAAGTTTAAATATGATGACTTTAGAGTTACGTATTGTTCTTAAAGAGTAGTCTCTCTATCCAGTCGGAGCTGTCAGCAAACGAGATCAAATCAGTCCTAAAAGTAGACCGCTCGTTTCATGTTCAAACAAGTAAAACTGATCATATCTCTCTCGTTTGAAATTCGAATGCGACGAATTCAGAGCTACAAGTTCCTCTTAACAATTCCTTTGAACTTGAAATGAGAGACGAGAAAAATATAACTAAATTTAATAGCTGGGAACCAAAATGAAATATTTTACCAACATTTAGGACCAAAATGAAACATTTTGCCAACATTTAGGATCAATGTTCAACATTTAGGATCAATTTGAACATTTTGAAATATAATGGACCAAAATGAACATTAAGGCATACATTTATGACCAAAATGACCCTTTAACCTTTAAAAAAAACATATTTTAAATCAAAGTCTGAAAAACATATTTTTTCCACACATTTTTAAAAAAAAATTGCACATACATAATTTTTATAATAAAAAGGTCAAATTGCAAATTTGATTCTATATTTTTTGTTGGATTCTCAATTTGGTCTCATATTTTTGTTATTGCCTTTTTGGTCTCGTATCTTTGGGTCAATTCCCAATTTGATCCCATTTATTTTTTATTGCAGGTTTGGTTTCATGTTTTAGGGTTATTTGCAGAATTGGTCCTGTATCTTTGGATTAAGTGCATAAGTGATCTCATATTTTTGCAGAAGGATCAACTAATAGTTAATCCTTTTGCAAAGGTATAGGACCAATTCTGCAACTTTACCAAAATATATGAGACCAAAAATGATATTAGACCAAATTGTAACAGAAAAAGATATAGAACCAAATTGAAAACTCAACAAAAGATATGGGACCAAATTTACAATTTGACCTATTAAAAAATAATGAAGAGTAGGAGACAAAATAAAACACCTCCTCATTCGAATCATCAAGTTTGGCCCACATGTTGGTGATGGGGCTGGGGCCCACCTCGTCCCTTGTGGATTATAGCCACACTCACTATAATACAGATTTTGGATTTGTCGTTTTCTTTATTCTTTTTATTTTTATTTATTTATTTTTCCTAATTTACCGGCCATATTCTGTGCATGCACCTCATTTCCCTCCTTCATTAATTAATACTAATTCATTACTTTATTATCACACTCTTCCTCTTTTCTTTTCTTATTTTCTACTATCTAGTGTTAATCTCAATTCACTTCACACTTCTTCATTGATCAAATTTTTATTTTTAGTCTCTAATATTTATCTTTAATTTTATTTTTGTCTCTAATATATTTTATTTTATTTTGGTTCTTAATATTTTTCAATAACTTTATTTTAGTCTCTAATATTTTTTAATAGGTTCTACGATTGATCTATAATTACTAAATATGGACATAAAACTCTCGCTCCAAATAAAAATGAGACAAAATTGAAACTATAAATTACACTTTACGAGTTTTTTTATCTGCTCAATTGGGATTGTAGGCAAATGAAATAAAATAGTAGTTGAAAGTGGGTTGCTTATTTTTTGAAGTTGATTATATTTATTTCATTTTACATTCGAATGCAATGAAATCATAGCTACGAGTTATTTTTGATAAATTTTTTTTTGTCCAGTTGGGCAGTTGACAAACAAGATCATATTGAACTCTAAAAATGGGTTTGGTTTAAACACTAATATCAACTTTTATCTTATTATTTGACCTCGTTAATCGATATTCCAACTAACCAAAAAAAGAACTAATCAAGTGTAAGTGTGTAACTCACAACCCCGGTTTCGTTGCAGTCAGATTTGAAACAAGAGGGATATGACAATTTCGTGAGATAAGCAACTCACTTTTGAACTTGCTTTAATTTGAACTCCTCAATAGTAACTTATAATTCTGATGGTATCACATTCGTACTTGAAATAAGAGATATATAAATACATTTAGTAGTTAGAGACCATAACAAATCTCTAGAAAAATATTAACGATCAAAACAAATCTCTTGAAAAAATATGAAGGACCAAAACTTAATAACAAAAAATATTAAAAACCAAAATTAAATTTAAGGTAAATATTAAGAAAAAAAATGATTGTGCTGCAACCCTTCACAATTTTTAATTTTATACTTTTCCTCTTTATATTAAAGAAATATTAATTAATTAATTAATATTCTTTTACCTCTGTTCCCTTCACGCGATTCACCGCAGGTGAAAACGTGGAAGTCTCAGAAAGTGTGTCAGAAAACTGGTTTCCCAGGTTACCCCTGTCTCCTTCCTTCTTTTTACTCTTTTGCCATTTTTTACTTTTTTGACTGTTTAAATTATAAGAAATCTTATTTAAAATTAAGATCATATATATATTTAAAAAAAAATCTCTTAATATTGCATGGTTGACATATAAACTCCCTTCCCTTGCCAATGAGTGAATCTTCTTTCTATTGTAAATATCATTAATTGTTGATTCAGAGTAATTTGATTGACAAATCAGACGTAATAATCTGTTAGTTTTGTTAATTGTCAAATGATAGAAAAGGGGCGCATGCAATGAAATTAAAATTTAAGGATTTGTATGTCAAAGTTAAAACATTAATGAAAAAAGTTAAAACTTTTTTTCAAGAATAGATCTTATATATTCTACTTTCTTTTTGCACTAAGAAAATCAGCTTCTATTTAAAAAAAAACAAAAACCTTTGTAAACACAATCAAGAGTAATATATTTTTCCTTAGAAAAAAAAGTTATATTTTTTTTGCATAATATTAGTTTGGAAAAACTGATATTAAACGTAATATCATCAGTTTTAATATTTAAATATGTGCATTATTATAATATTATAGTAATCTCAATTGATCTTCAAAACTAAAATTATCAGTTTTCATAAAAATAACCCCAGAAAAATGCGAGATCTTGCAGATTGAAAATGTATAACCCATTTAAGTATTGATAGGCTTCAGATTAATAGTGACATTTTTTACACTCGCTAACAATTTGAGATATAAGTTGAAAAAATGCATTCGGTATTAATATATTTAATTTCTTAGTCATGATCGAAATCTATCTTAGATATAAAATAATAGATACGTTATAATTATAACCATATCAGTCTCTATAATGACACATATCTTAGGCATCAAATTCTACTTGACAAGTGGGTTGAAAGTTACTTTTTTTCCCCTTTCAATTTGATATAGCAAATTTATTTTGGTATCAAAAGAAGAAAAAGAATTTGATTCCATATACATCTTATATTATATGGCTCTACTTCTTTCTGTTCGTCCATATTTTAAAACTATAGTACAAAATTAATAATAAGAAGAAAATTATTATTTGATCCTTTTTTTTTACTGAGTTAACGATTTAGTCATTCATTTATTTTACATACATATTTGCGTGCCACGCAAAGCCTCTAGTACATATATATACATACATGTCAAGAATATTATTAGTGTGACTTGACAAATTATGGATGTATCATAGAAATGTCCAACACTATAATTTTCACTTTGTGATTCTGACCTTTAATATATTTTATTTTTCCAACTTTAACGAAGGGTATCTAATTAATAAATATACATATTGGCAGTAACTAGTCAGAAACACATTTAAAAGTGAAAATCGGGTGGCACACTGGCATGCATCTATAATATTGTTTTTGTTTACCAAAAAAAACATATTGTTTTTGAAAAAAAATATTATGTAATCCATAAATTTATATTGAATTAATGATTTAATCTGAAAATAATGAAAATGCATTACTGGACTCTTAATAATCACAATTGACAACTTATAAATCTTTGGGTAGTTAATAGTCATCTAACCGATGGACATGGATGTATATTGTAAATGTATTTATTAATTTTTTTTGTTGTATTAAATATTTATGTGATTGTCAAGGTAGATAAATTAAAAAGTCAAAAGGTAATTTTGGTTCTAAAGGTATTTCTTAATGTTTATTTTGTTTGTTTATGTTCTAAAATATTCATATATTGGTCTTAAACAATGGCTAAAAGTTTTATTTTGGTCTCAAGTTATTGAATATATATAGTTATATTTATCTTGTTTCAAGTTTAAATCTGACGACTGCAAAGCTATATGTTGTTTTCGTAGAGTATTTTCTCTATCTAGGTCAAGTTGGATCCCGAAAGTGAGTAACTTACTTCATGGCCAAATAAGTAAAGTTAGTCATATCTCTCTCATTTTAATTCTAAATGCGACAAATTCAAAGCTACAAATTATTCTTAACAAGTCATATTTATGCCAAGTTGGCACCATCAAGAAATGAGATTAAATCGAATTTGAAAGTGGGATTAAGATTTAAGACAAAAAAGTGAAAAATTATGAAAATGGGTTCCAAACCCACATCGATCCTGATTTGATCTCATTTACTAACGATATCAACTAGGTAAAAAAAAAACTTGTTAGGAGTAACTCGTAGATCCGAACTTGTCACATTCGGACTTGAAATGAGAAAGATATGATAAATTTTACTTGTTTGACATTGAAACGAGCGATCTACTTTCGAGATTCGATTTGACCTTGTTTATTGATGCCCCCAACTGAATAAAGAAAGTGCTCTTCAAAATAATACATAGCTCTAAACTTATTACATTCGAACTAGAAAAGAGAAAAATGTCATCACATTCAATAGTTTGAAACCAAAATGAAACATTTTTTTCAACATGTAGGATCAATATGAATATTTTAAAACATAAAGGAGCATCAAATCAGTTTTTCAAAAATGACATTCCTTATAATGTCACTTTTATCTAAATTTTATTTATAATTTATGGTTCAATTAAGATAATATTATTAACTTAAATTTTTTTTTACTTATATAAAAAATTTGTATGAACATGGAATTATTATGTGAATGGAAAAGAAATTGAAATATAAGGGTAAGATTTAAAGGAGTTTGATTTATAAGGGGGTTAAATTGACGATAATGATCTCTGAAGGACTAAACTGAAAATCTCTTTACTTGTTGAGTACTTAAATATCATTTTACTCTAAAGTAGTATTTATTTATTTATTATCGTTTTATTATTATCTTTTGTCTCTTGAAAAAATAATTGAAAGTAATTAATGAAAAAGAAGAGTGTTGAAAATTGAAATGAGGGAAAAGGTGAATAATGATGTGAATTGAAGAAAGTTAGGTAGGTGGTTGAGGAGAGTCAAATGAGGTGAAACCAATCCCTTCTTCCTCCTTTTAACTTCTAACTTTGGAATTGGAATTGCTTTAATAAGCCTTTAACCTTTACTAATCAAGCCTCACATGAGAAACATGCACAATTTTAGCTCCAAAAGTAATTTCAATTCAACCAACAAATTATAATTATATAATTATACATCATCATTAATTTTCCAACCCAACTTTGAGAAAATGCCCACCAATTCTTAGGAAAAGTTGAGTTCTTATCAATTTATAATGATCAAAAGACTAAATATGAAGTTGCCCCAGATTTTGAGAATCATTATAAAGGGATTTCCGTTGCATTTTTTTTTAAAAAAAAATAAAATACTTTTTAAAGCTTAACATTTGTGAACAAAAAAGCTAAGGTAATTGATAAGACAATCTTGAGCCACTAGTTTCTCATTATCTCTCTTTATAATTGTTTTAATTAGGGTGTTCGCCAATCAATTGAGGATGAATTAAGTTGGATTAAAATATTTTTAAGATAGATTGGTTTGGGTTAGATTTTTAAAAAAATTGTTTCAACCCAAACCAAATAACAATAATTTGGGTTGAACAGGCTAGCCATTCTAATTTACAAATATTTCTTTTGGTAAAAAATATACTTCATTCAATTATTTTTTTTTGTCTTTTAATGCTTTTTTTTTGGCTAAGTCCTTTAATACTTTTGAATTCCAATATTAATAATTTTTTTTCATGTCGATAATAAAGTTAATAATATAATCAAAATTTATAAAAGTCATATACTCATATTTAAAGTAGCTAAAAATTGAAATTAGTGTGTTGTACAATAAGTTAAATGTTAACATTTTCAATTAAATAATATATTATGTTAAGAGTTGAACTATATTAAATATTAGGGTAAATTACACTTTGGTACCCTGTGGTTTGAAACTTGACACTTTGGTACCCTGTGGTATTCTCCATTAACACTTTGATACCCTTTGGAGTTATTTTGTAATTTTAACCATAATAAATTTTATAAAAATAACATATTGACCCCAAAAAAATTTTAAATTTTTCATTTTAGTCCCTATATAATATGTATCCAGGGACCTATTTGTAATTTTTTGAAAATTTTTTGGGGTCAATATGTAATTTTTGCAAAATTTGTTATGGTTAAAATTACAAAATAGCTCCAAAGGGTACCAAAGTGTTAATGGAGAATACCACAGGGTACCAAAGTGTCAAGTTTCAAACCACAGGGTACCAAAGTGAAATAGGGTCAAACCACATGGTACCAAAGTGTAATTTACCCTAAATATTATTATATTCCTAGATTGAATTATATACAATGAGTGAAGCCTCAATGTACGATACATAACATTTTAGTAAAAAAATAATAATAATAATAGTGCGGTTTGACAGGTTGAGTTGGATTGAATGGTTGAGTTGGATTGAATGAGTTCAAAATTCTAAAACTCATAGTTCAACCTAAATTATTATAGGTTCAATATTTTAAGATTAAATCAAACTGCTAGCCCAACCCAAAACAACTTAAACCTAATAATTGGGTTGGGTTTGGTGATTGGCTCAAATCATTAAACATCCCTAATTTTAACTCTCCTTCTCAACTTAATTGTTAGTTAGATATCGCTTATTATTCAAAATTCAATTACTTTTAATTATGTTACACATCCACTCTATGCTTCTTTCTATTTACTTATGAACTTTTATTTACGGGACTTCTTACTTGCTTAATTTTTTTGGCAAAGTTTTCAATCAAGTGTTTGATTGATCTAACTTTTTCTAAGACAACTTCATTAGTAATATACTAATATTATTGTGTTAAAAAAAAATTGTACTTTTTTGAAGTTGATTTGTTCAATCAATAATGTCTAATACAATTGGATATTGAATTTTTTTTCAACATAATATTTTGAATCTAATTTTTGACTGTCGGATATCAAAAGATCAATTTATCAGTCTTGTAATATCAATCCATATTTCAGTTAATATACAATATATATGTTCACCTATTTTTTGAATTATATTAATTTATAATTAATTAATTAATTAATTAATTAACCATTAGGATGAAATGAAATAATGTGAATTAGAAAGAAAATTCTTATAATGTCCTTTATGTAATAATACTATTACCCATGTTGTTGGGCATTTTTTTTGCTGGAAAGAATTACAGAGAATAATAATAAATGAATGCATTCGCTTATTTTTATACTGAACTTCATGCATGCAATTTATGAAGACACTTAATAACTGTCACCGCCATGACTGTCAATTGCTGTAAAAAAAAAAAGGAAAAAATAATTTAACTCTTGAACTTAAATTATAATCACTGTTAATTATGAGCATAAAAAGAGTNATTCGGTGCACCAGCGAAGAAAATCGGTGCACCGATTCGCATCAGATGAGAGAGAAAAATTTAACGACGCGGACCCGAATTTTTTTTTCCAATTTGGCATAAATCTATCTCTCTCCTCTCTCTCTCTCTCTCTCGATTCATCCTCCTCCTCTCTCTCTCTTGATTCAATTTGGCATAAATCCTCCAATAACAACATTCAGCTCCAGCAAATGACCTTCTCCGAAACGGCGTCGTCGGCCTCACCAGAGCCACCTCCGTCCCTTCTTCCTCCGTCGGCGCTGTAATTTACAACCAACCCATTTCTCTCTTCGACATTTCATCGAACACCTCGTCTTCATTCTCCACAAGATTCGATTTCTTCATCGATAACGTCGTTTGGATTTGGATTCTACTGTGTCTGTCAAGACTGTGTATCCAATCTTGCAGGGGATTTGGATTCTACTGTGTCTGTCAAGACTGTGTATCCAAATTGGAGCTTTCAGACTTTTAGGTTTCTTCCCAAATCGATTTCCCATTCTTCTTCTTCACCATTGACACTGAAAATCGATTTCCCATGGTCAAATGTTTTCTGGAGAGGATAGGTTCGACAGTGTCAATCGTCTTGGGGAGGAAGAAGAACAGTGGGGAGGGACGAGAGAGAGAACAGTGGGGAGGAAGAAGAAAAACAATGGCTAAAATATGAATTTCAATCCTAAATTATTTGGACAAAATAACAATTTAGCCCAACACAAGAATGAGTATTTCCAAAATGGTCCAATATTGAGGTAAAAGACCATTTTGCCCTTTGTGATTGGAGAATGAATGTATTAGAGTATAGGTAATTATAGGTTTATGTATAGGGGTATAAGTGTAATTGAGTGTGTTTGATTATTTAAGAATCATGATTATAATTGAATCAGGAAAAAAACGTAAACGAACGTGTTTATTTTGATTATAATCAAAACAGATTATAATCAAAATGGAAACGAACTGGGCCAAGTGTTTATTTTCATTTGAGACATATCTAATAGAACCTCATAAAAATTTAAATAACTGCGTTATAATTAAACACCACCACTTGGCTGAATAATAACCTTTCATTTTATATATTTTTTTAACTTCAACACATTTATATGAGCTAGAAAAAATATTGTTCTTAAATATAATGCATTGACTTGTGATTTTATTTTTGGGGGGAGGGGGGTTGAGGACTTGAGGGCATTTAATTTATTATAATATATTTTATTCAAATAAATGTATTTTTATTCTGGGTAACAAGAGCGTAATTAATTATTTAACGTCGACTGTTTTTGTGATAACTTGTGGATTTTATTTTTCTTAGAAATTTTAGAAATTTATACATTTAACGGTGCCTTAGAAAAATAAATTGATATAACTCTTTTTGTGATAATTCTTATTGTGCCAATATTTTTATCTTGTTTAAAAGAAAATTTCTTACCAAAATGAAAATGTGTGATGAATCTAGTTTCTTCTAGAAATATTTTCTAGATAAAGTATACATATTTTTTCAACATATTTTTTCATTATATTTCTAATTGCGCGCTTTCAAAATCTTAAATGATATATATATGTCCATTTGAAAAAAAAAATGCTAATAATTTTTGTATACTAACTTTATCAGCTTTTTAAATGGAAAAAATTGTTTGCTTTTCTTTCAGTGAACTAAAGTAAATCTTGTGATTAATTTAATAAGTGACCTTTAATTGAAAGATCATAATAATTGTTGATATCTCAAAATGCAGATTTCCTAATTAATGTGAATCCATTGTGTTAAATGCAATACATTTAAGGAAAATATGCCAAAACTGACCCTCTTATTTTTGTGATGCCAAAAGTACGAAATTGCCCCTTTACCTTTAACTTTTCTTTCACATTTTTACCCCTGTTTTGGTGAAGGGACAACTACCTTCCTCACCGAAATAGCAGGTTATCGGTCACCTTTTTAGAATTGCTTTACATTTTGAATGGAATTGTCTAGAACAAATATATATATATATAAAAGTTTAAAAATTTATAATTAAGTTTAACATCCTTCTATTTCAAGATTATATACTTTTTTTATTTAAATTTTTTTAATAACTTATATATATTCAATTATTTCGTTTCGTAAAAAACACGGACTCTCTTTTCTCTTCAGCTCAGCTCATTTTCATTTGGTTGCCCTTTTTCGGTCTTTCTGAAAAAGTTTCTTTACCATGATCATTAATTATATTTACTTATTTAATTATCTGAAAACGTATGTGATAAACTGGAAAATGGCTAGCACTTACCCAGTTCACCGGAGAGGGCTGCGAGAGCCAAGACTTGAGCAAAGACCTGCAAAAGCTTCACAGGGGGGCCCTGCGAAGTGTACTCCGACGCTCAAGTTAGTGAGAGAGTGATAAGAGAGTAAGAGAATTTTAGAGTGTAAGAAGTAGCTAACCTTGAACTGGTGAAATGGGCTCTATTTATAGAGCAGGGAGGAGAGAGGTGGTCAGCGTGCGGGGCGGACCACGTACTGGACACGATCTCCACCAGCGAAGATGGTGGAGACCGAGATTTGCGGAGCAAGGCAATCGTGGGAGATTGCGTGTTGTGTCGCTAGGCGGGCGCCTAGAAACTGGAGATCGTGGGTCAGTAACCCACGATCTCCCGTAGCGTGGATTGCGGAGCGGGGTAGTCGTGGGTGACCACGTGTCATTTGGGGGACGGGCGCCAAGACCCAGGATGGATCATGGCCGCCCTTACTTGGGCTTAGGGCGCCCGATTGACTCGAGGGCGTCTCGCAAGGTGCGGAGAGGAGAAGAGGCCCGGTGCGAGGGCCGTTTAGGCGTACGCCCAAATAGTGATGTATCACAAGTCCCTCCTTAAAGAAGTCTACGAACGTGTTCGTCGTACTGGTCCTTAAGGCGGGCGGGATGACAGATTAGGAGAGCGTGCGATGGGATCCGTGCTTGGGCAGTGTATTCGCGT
>QANZ01023999.1:0-18295 GCA_003254925.1 Chamaecrista fasciculata
CTAGGCGCCTATTTGAAGACAATTCACAACATAGATTAATTCTTTGTCAGACTAAGAATTCGCCTAGAGCATCTATAGAGAGTGAAAAATCGCCAATCCCAATTAGTCTTGATAATCAAGAACACATCTTGATTATTCAAGAACCATAGATATAGTTCCCGTTTTCACTTGGAAAGAAGTGAAGGAGGCTAGCACCTAGGCATCTGCCAAACTGCTCGTGTGGATTACTGGTAGAGGAAGGACACTCTGTGGACTTCTCAAATTCGCGAATACGACAAGTCATCGATCAAAACTAGGTAAACATCCTCTCTAATCTGGTATAAACATAGTTAGTGGATCCTGGAAGGAATCACAGAGTTGGCTTTTAGTTTTAATTACGTTTTAGTCCAAAATTTTAAATTTCCTTCCGCTGCGCTCCCTCTGTGATTTCCCAACAGAGAGTCCACATATTTGTTGGTGTCTTTGATAGGTTTGAATGAAGTCCAAAACATTGGAAACCTTAAGGAAGAGCTGAGGATACAAGAAAATGAGCGAGGGACTAAATTAAATTATTTGGTGCAACTTTGAGTAGCTCACCGGTTACTCGCCGATTTGTACTATACTTCCAGCGAGTCTGCGGCGAACCTTGCACAATAAATTTAATTTATCAAGCCCAAGCCCGTTTCTTGATGGATTTGGCTCGTTCCAGTTGACGATGATCTGAAAATCATATATTACACATCCCTAGGTCAAATTTCGCATGTTAACAACCACATAGAGCCGTCAATCATCTTGATCATCATCATCCTTCACCATACTTCATCTTCTTTGGAGCTTTCTTGGTGCTATGACGATTCAATCAGAATTTGAGCTTGTTGTGATTATCTGCACCATGAGTAGCTAAACCCCTCAACCCGGAGGAGCGATGGATTAAAGCATGAGCTAGGAGCTTCATCTAGGAAGTTTTCTCACATTCGGATTATGATTTCCTTCTTGTTTCTATTTCTTGACTTGGAAACTAGTTGTAATTCTTATTTTTGTTTTTAGATTGCAAGTTTTACTTAATTCTTTCATATACATTTTGATTGTAACCCTTTGAGTGATTACTAGTTCAGTTATAATTAGTGATGTATTAACTCTGACATTAGTGATTGTTATAAAGATTGTGACTCTCAATCAATTTATAATCAATTCAATGAGGTTTTTATGCCTCGTTATGAATTGTCTTGTTTGGGATGTTTTCATATAAGTTTAATTTATTAATCTAAGTTGCTGAGTTAGTGACTACATTAGGATGATTAATGTGAGATAATTTTGACCTAATCATATATAGTGATGATTGTTTGATCCATATGCTCTGTTAGGTGCATTTTTTTTTAGTGGTTGGTAAATCTGTTATTTGCTTTCATTATCAATTTAGTCGTATTAAATAAAAGTCACAAAAATATTTATTGTTTTATTCAATTTGTGTCTTAGGTGTTAGAAACCATTTTAAAGAACATTCTCTGTTGCCTTAACTCGATAAGTAGGGATTTAACATTATCATCTTTTAAAATACTAGGAGTTTCTCGAGAGATCGAATTGGATTGCACTACTATAGTACATTTTATTTCGGTATTTTGGCCACCTAGTGATGTGTTCGGTCAATAAGTCAAATAGGTAATAAGTTTTTCAAAAAAAAATTAAAATGTATGAAAAAAAAAAGATAAATAAGATGGATCAAATAGAGAAAATTAAATATGCAATGGACTAAAATGTGATTTTAGCTAAAAAGATAAGTGAAGTAAATGAAAAGTAAAATGGGAGGCGATTTTTGAAAAATAAAATATAAAGAAAAATGGACTAAATTGTAAATTAATAAACACTTGAGGGATGAAAATGTGATTTTAGCTAAAAGTGATAAATAAAGTACATGAAAAATAAAAAGGGAGATAAAAGAGAATTCAACTTGATATAGAGAGATAGGTTGTTTAAGCAATTTATTTTTCAATAGTCAGATTTGATTTTTTTTAGTCTTCGGATTTTGTGTTATATTTTTGTAATTTATAAAGCATAGATCTCGAGATTAAAAAAATTAGATCCAATGGTTGAAAAGTGAATAGCAAAGATATCCACCTCTCCTAAGTGATATTTATACCGAAAGGGTTATTCTATGAAGAGATAGATTATTTAAGTAATCTATTTTTTAACTGTTGGATTTAACTTTTTAATCTTGAAATTAGTTATATTTCTTTTTAATTTATAAAGCATAGATCTCCATATGAAAAAGGCTAGACCCAAGAATTGAAAAGTAGATAGTCAAGACTATATAAGCTAAAAAATATCCAATGCTAAATCATGTATATTATATATATGTTTATAATAATAAAATTTTGGGTCAGCTAGTCCTTCAAATATGTTATTGATATGTCTTTTCTTCTTTTCTTTCCATGCAAAGAAAATATATGTCATTGATAAATTTTTTTTTGATCATTATTGTATGTTAAAGTAATAAAAAATAAATTGTGAGAAATTATTTACTTTGTTTTGAAACTTATTGTTTTTGTTTTATTTTAAAATAATACAAAAAATAATGAAAAATTACTTAACTTCTTCCTGGTACTTTTTATTTTTTTTATATTTTATATTACAGTTTAACTTAATATCTAATTTTAAAAAATCGATCTTAGGTCATATATATATATAATAATAATATAAATATTATAATTAACAAGCCACTTTTATTTGTGAAGTGATATTTAAACAATATGGACAAAGGACTCAAAAAAGTTAATCATTTGGGCTCAAGGCCATGGGCCTAATAAAGATTTGGCCCAAATTCATTAACTTATTTGAGGGACTTTTTTTTTTGGTAAAAAAGGCCTTATTTGAGTTTTTCTTTTTTTTTTTTGGCTAAGTCTAACAATTTTGACATGGCATGCAAATACTGATGTGACATAATTATAGCCATTGATATAATTTAATACTAAAAAATAATAAAAAAATAATAAATTTTTTAACCAATCACAACTGTGCATGGAGTCACACCACTACTTACATACAACTAACTCTTCCACATGTCATTATCTTATTGGCTTATGACCTATTGTATCCCATGTCAAGAATCAAGCTTTGCATTATAGACTTACCCTTTTTTTTTCAAAAAGATATACACAGTATACACACAAAGTCCGTATTGCGAGATGATTTGACATATTTATATATTAAGCAAAAGATCCTTTGGTATCCCTAACGTTTGGGCTCAATTTCAATTATGTCTCTAACGTTCGTTTTGTGTCAGTTATGCCCCCAATATGAAATATTAGTGTCAATTATACCCTAAAGTTTGACTCCGTTAATTATGTGGATGGAAAATGCTGACATGTCAATTTTATTGCCTGTGTCAATTCTATTATCTGACTTTTAGTCATGAAGTGATATTTATTTGCAAAAAGTAACTTAGATAAGCCTGTTTCGGCCAAAAACAAAATTCGATAAGCCTATTTTTCGCAAACAGTATGGACTCAAAGAAGCGGAAAAGTCCAGCTCCATGGGTCCTAGCCCCGAGACCTTAACTTCCACAAAAACAATAAAATTAATACAGATTTGGCCCAAAAACAAAAGACTTATTTGAGGGTTTTTTTTTGATACTTGTACTCTTTTTTTTTTAAATATTAGCATGGCTAGTTTAAAAATTATTCATCAATATATATTACTAGGGGCTTGGCGTGCCCGTTCCCTAACGGGCACGCCAATATGCATGTAACGTTTGAATTGATTTAAAGTTGAAGATTATATTAAATTTTTATATTGATAAAAGAGTAAGTTTGGGACCAATTTGAGAAATTATAAAATATTTAGGATCAATTTGAAATTACCTCATATGGGGAGAGTGAATGGGGAAAGAGTGGTGGTATTTTTAATTTTTAATTGTTTTTTGCATTTTTTTAAATCATTTATTTTTTTAAAGAAGTGGGGAGAGTGAGTGGGAGAGAGAGTGGGTGATTTTTTTTTCTTTTTTAATTTTTTAATTCACTATTTTTGACCAACCATAAGGGGAGCCATATAATATAGTATAGATTTTTACTATTCACATCCAGAGCATTCAATTCTTTTATGCATGATGCATTATCCAAACGAAACAAAAGATACAACACTGGGTGCACACAACAAACAAAATCTAAAAAAATTTAATTTTTTTCAAAATCAAAACACAGGTAGCATTAACTAAATGAAACAAATGTTAATCAATTAATTTGTGTCTTGTGCAAGGTACAAATGCACCCTCCACAAATTAAATAACAATTGGGCTCCCCATTTCTTTTAATTGATCAAAATTCTATTTTGGTTTTTAATATTGTTCCTAAATTTCATTTTAGTGCATAATGTATTCTTTATTCTATTTTGATGCATAATTCAAATTTCAATGCCATGAAAAAAAAATTCAATGCGATGAAATTAAATCTATAAGTTAAATTTGATTAATTCTTTATTTGCTCAGTTGGAACAATCGGTAAACGAAATCAAATCAGGCATGAAATCGAGCCCAAAAAGAGACCCCTTGTTTCATGAATTTAAATATTAATAATATATAAAATATAAATATTTGAATTATAATGATAGGAAATAGTTATAAATTGATAATTAATTACAAATAATTTATATAGAAGGACTAAAATTGATAAAGAAAAATAATTTTTTAGGAACTAAATAGAAAACAAATTTTGGGAACTAATTTGAGAAAAAAGTAAATTTTTAAAAAATATTAATATATGAAGGGTCAAAATAGAATTTTAATATTTTAATTAAATATAATGGTTCTTTAACAGTTTGTCGATCTAACTTGATTTTAATCGTTTGGTCTGATCCAACATGATCAAACTGTCAAAAAAATATTTAGCATGAAACCAATTCATTTTTCAATTTGGCTAATGATTAGATTAATTAGACTGTCCAATCTAATTCTGACAATATTGCAAATTAGTAAATACAATTACATTTTATCAGATATTGGCCATAAAATGTTTGTTTCTTTTTGTACGATACCATTCAATTGTCCAAATAGTAGGTGGATAATACACAAAAATGTATGTACCATGCATTAAGTTCCACCAAACCTAAGGAAAAGTAAATGCTAATAAGTCATTACTCACTTGCAAAATTTGTGATATTTTGTACTGAAACCATCATCAATCTGAGATTGAGGCACATATAATAGAAGAAGCATTGGATCTTGAGTCATCATATTCATATAGCTTTGAAGTTCATCATCATTTGGTAAACCCCACAAAGCTAAAATCTGAAATGAACCCTCTTTCTTTTCTTCCATTCAAGAAATTTGAAATTGGTAATCCCCACCACATGAGGTGTAATGCAATCATTTTGATCAATGGAATCCAGTTTTCTGATGTCACCTTCTGACTTGTTCAACAAAAAACAAAAGCTCTTTTCATTTATAGTGTGGGCCATTTTCTTTTCTCTTTTTTTTTTTTCTAAGATTAGAAAAAAATATTAGGCCAAAGTTTTATTTTGGTCTCTCATGTTTGCTCAATGTTCCATTTTGGTCCCTCAAGTTTTTTTTGTTCCGTTTTGATCCCTCATGTTTGCTCAAAGTTCCGTTTTAGACCCCTCAAGTTTTTTTCTTTCTGTTTTGATTCCTCAAGTTTCTAAAAAGTATTATCGTTAGTCCCCAACTCTTTTCCATCCATTTTTCCTGTTAAAAAAAGGAAAAAAACTAACTTTCATCTCCCAACAATTTTGCTATTTTACAAAAAGGAATGACCTTAATGCAAAAGAACAAAATTTTTGGGATACGAAAATTAATTTTTTTTTCCTATTTTTTAACCAAAACAGAACTTTGAACAAATATGAAAGACCAAAATGAAACGAAAACAACTTGAGAGACTAGAATGGAACCTTATCCAAACATGAGGACCCAAACGGAACGAAAAAACTTAAGGGACCAAAACAGAACTTTGAGTAAATATGAGAGACCAAAATAGGACTTTGGCCAAAATTAAAAACCTCCTCCCGTTCATCCTCATCATTTACTTTTTCCAATTTTCCAGCTAAGATGCTTTGTTTGAAAGCTTGAATTATATGAGTCATCCTTTATGATTTATCTTCATTTTCAAAGCACTGTGAACTGTTAATTGTTAACTGTTAAGTGCCTCACCAAGCTATTTTTTTCCCCCCTTTTTGGTTTGAATTATGAATATCCTGTCCTGAATAAACTAATCTCATTCAATTCTACTAAGATCACAAGACCAACAATTTTTCCAACTAAATATTTGATATAGGAGAAAAAAACCTTTATTTGATCTCTAAATTTATATCGAGTCAACTAATCAGTTTCTAGATTATTAAAATGAATGATTTGATCCCTTAAATATTTCAATTATCAACTATTTGGTCCCTAGTAATAATTTGATCTCTAAATTTGAATTAATTTTATGTTTTTTATCCCTAAATTTAAACTAAATTAAAGCTATTTGATCATTAAATTTAAACCAATTTTATACTTTTTATTCCTAAATTTGTATTAAATTAATACTATTTAGTCCCTGAATTTGAACTAACTTTATAATTTCTAATATCTAAATTTATACTAAATTTATATTATTTAGCCCCTAAATTTATACTATTTGGTTCATGAATTTGACACGGACCTAATCATTAACAATTTTAATAATTTACAAACTGAATGGCATATTTTAATTATTCACAGATTAATTCGTTTACTCCTTCAAAATCTAGAGACCAAATAATAGATTTTTCCATGATATAACTACTTTATCAATTGTCTTTGATGAAGTTAAATTAACACCTAATCAATTGCTCCGCGTGCTAGTTTCATCTTCACTGCATCCCCAATAATGCTTCATAACTTCATTCATAATTAGAAGTTCATTTAAAATGTTCTGACTATGATCTCTCTTTGATTTCATCATCTCTGAGCTGAATCCACATGCTTGAAGAATCAAGAACAAGATTCAGTAAACTCTGCAGGAAATTTTTAAGTCAGCTCAGGTGGGTACTGTACCACCTAACTCTAATATCATAAAGAAGAAAGGCAAAAAACAGAACCCCACAAATTAATGGAGGCTTCTGTCTTCTTTGTCACTATCATGGTGTCTTCTCTTTACTTGTGCATGTCTGTTGGTTTTACAATCTCTTTTCCTTGACCCCAAAATTCACATACAGCAACAAACATTATCATCTCAATGCACATGATGCTCTTACCAAATCTTTGACTAAACAACACACATAAGTGTAATGGAATCCAAAAATATATATATACACTCAACACAGAGAAAAGGGATCTTTCCATTGTCCTTGTCTTCTTCTTACCACAGCATTTTCTACAGACATCATTCTGAAATTTACAAAGAAGAATCTGCTTTCATAAAGCAGCATCTTACATTGAAAAAAAAAACAAAAAAGCCTTTGGAACCACAAAACCTCTATTGTACATACAATGGAAAAACCTCAAATCACTTAGAAGACACATGCAAAGGACAGACACTACATAATATATATATATATAGTGTCTACTGTCTAGTGCTTCCATCATGCTTAATTTTACAAAGAAGGATATATATATATATATATATACCTTCATGATGCATCTTACAAGGGAGAACCTTCATAAACACATTGGCTGTTATACATATAGAAAGCTAAACAGCTACTAATTATAACAGTTCTAAGATGAAAAACCCAAACAAAAAATAAAAGAAACCCCAAAATTTCTACATGCAAAGCCTCAAACTTGGATCCTTTATAATTCACTTCTCTGAATTTCTCTGTAATCCAAAGAGAGATTGGATAATTATCAGAGAGGTTGTTGCATTGTGACAACCAAGGGACTTGTGACAGTGTGTTTTCCATCAGACCAAACCACTGAGCCACTCTTAACACTAGAGCTTCCAGGAGAAAGCTTGACTGCCCTAGCTTGGACCCTAAGAAGGAAGTTCAATTTCTGACCCAACCTCCTAAAAGAAAGAATCTCAGGCTCCACATTGACCACCATCCCTTGTGGAGGACTCACAGTGACCTTATAAACAGAATTAGGATCCCCAACATTGGTCACAGTCCTAATAAAATGTGTGGACATCTTATGCTTCCCATACTGCTGAAACACAGCAGAAAATGAAGGGTAATTCAAATTCCCAGCATGTCCTGCCCTTTTAGCCCCACTACAATCTGCACCTTTCCTAGTTATCACTTTGATGTTTTGATTTGTGTAATTTGAATTACACAAGAAATCCACATAGTCATATGTACTAATGTCATAGATTAACCCAGGGTTCATTGCTTTCTCTGGATGAACATGACCAGACCCATAATCAAAAACTGAAGACACATTACCAGTAGACTCATCAATCATTCTCCCTCCTTTGTTATCAACTGTATAAGCAGTAGTCATAAGTGCTGACCTTATAGCTGCAGGACTCCAATCTGGGTGTGCTGCTTTTAACAAAGCAGCTAACCCAGAAACATGAGGGCATGCCATTGATGTACCTGAAAGTATGTTAAATTCTGTCCTACGTTTATCAGAGGGTACCCCAGAAGGTCCTACTTTATCAGGCCAAGCTGCAAGTATGTTCAATCCTGGGGCTATTACATCAGGCTTTAGAATCTCAGGTGATTCTGGATTAGGCCCTCTAGCTGAAAATGATGCCACCACTGGTGCTGGCCTAATTCCAAGTTTTGTGCCTTTGAATATGATTGTTGCCGTGGGTGGCGACTTGGATTTTGAGGATTCCGAGATGTATCTCCGAATCTCGTCGCCCCCGGAAGCACCCACCGCCGTCGCCGGCAGCACATGGCAGTCGGCGACAAGGCCTTCTCCGTCGAAAACACCATTTGCTAAGATCATTCCAACCCCACCTGATTTTTTCACTACTTCTCCTTTTGCAGCTCTTGAATTGATTCCTCTGTCACAAACAACAATTTTGTTTTTCACAAAATTAGGATCCAATGAGCCTTCTAAACATAGAGATGATGAATATCCATCGTTTCCTCCTTCTGTACCCGCATACACAATTGGGTATAACCGACCCGGAGTTAGACCCGGTCCATTATAGATACTAACCCCAGGTATGATTTTCCCGTTTCCAAGCTTCACGTCGGCCGGAAAATCTCTGTCTATGGTGCCGGCGCCGACGGTGGTGACCCACGGAGCGACATTCGTGACAGTGAGGCCACCGGGACCGCCGTTTCCGGCGGAGGAGGAGACGAAAACGCCGGCGTTGGAAGCTCCAAACGCGCCGATAGCAATGACGTCAAGGAAGTACGGCACAACGACGCCTCCGACGCTGAGAGACGCGACGTCGATGCCGTCGACCACGGCGGTGTCAAACGCCGCGAGGATATCGGAATCGTAACACCCACCATTCCAGCAGACTTTGTAGATGGCGAGTCTTGCTTTCGGAGCCATTCCGGCAGCCATTCCTTTTGCGTATCCTAACGTCGACGCCGGGAAGACGTACCGTCCGGCGGCGATTGACGCCGTGTGAGTCCCGTGACCGTCGGAGTCTCGCGGCGAACGGTACTCCGACGACTCATTCATCTTTCCGTTAGTCGCTTCATACCCATTACTGAAATACCTTGCTCCGATGAGTTTCCGATTGCACGAAGTCACCGGGAAGCCTTTTCCGGCGACGCACTGTCCTTTCCACTTGGGAGGAACAGGACCCAAGTCGCGATCGTTGAAGCTCTGTCTCTCGGGCCAGATTCCGGTGTCGATGACTCCGATTACGAGATCCGACCCGAAATCAGTCTCTTTGAGTAATCCAGCACTGTCGGGTGTTTTAAGGCCTAAGAACTGAGGAGAACGCGTGGTGTGGACATGGCGGATTTGTTCGGGGATGAGGGTGATGACGTGAGAGAGGGATTGGAGTTTTTGGGCTTCGAGAGATGAGAGTTTTGCGGAGAAACCGTGGAAAACGGTGTCGTATGTGTGGATGATTCTGTCAGTGGGTTGAGAAATTGAGATGGAAGCGAGTGAGGATTCGTACCAGTGTTTGTGGGTGGGGAAGATGGAGGGTTTTGCGTCGTGCTGGATTTGGATTATGAAGGTTTTGGTTTCGGATAGTGAGAGAAAGGGGAAGAATGAAATGAGAATGAAGAAGAAGAAGAAGAAGAAGAAGGAGTGGAGAGAAGCCATGGAAGGAGAAGAAGTGAAAATGGTGAAATGGTGTAAGTGAGAGTCTGAGAGTGAGGAAGTTTTAAAGGAAGAAGATATGTTGTGTGTGGTGGAATTGGAGGCACTGTAAAGTGTAAAATGAGGAAGAAGTACAGAGAGAGAGAGAGAGAGAGGAATGGGTAATGGTACAGCAGAGAAGCAGAGGGAAAGAGTAGAAAATACAAAATGGGGAGTGACTGTGGGAGAGGAAGAGGATGTGTGGTGGATGGATTTGTGTTGTGTTGTGTAGCGGTCGAGGATTTTGAATATTTTAGGCCCTTTTTCAATTTCAATTAGGTTATTCTTTCAAAAGGAAACTTACTGTTTGGTCCCTTATTTTTCACAATTTCAACGACTTGGTCCCTATATTTTTGAAATACACTAGTTGGTCCTTCAATAATTACAAAATTCAACTCGTTAGTCTCTATAGCCTCTCTCCATTATTTACACTGATGACCTAATCGTTAAATGCACACATAGTATGTTAAATGTCACATATTAATACTATATGTCTAATTATTTGGTCTCTTAGTTTTAAAACTCAACTATTTGATCCATCTTTCCCTAATTTTTACTTTATCTACTAAAGTTTGGTTTGGTTTACTTTTTAGGTTTGTTGGTTCGGTTCAGTTTGCTTTAAGTGATTAGGATGTTAGAGTAACATTTTAATGGCATCATGTCAACATTTAATGTCAATGTCATCAAGTTACCTAGAGGGTAATAATTGAGGGATCAAATAGTTGACGATTATGATAAATGAGAAATTGAGTAGTCTATTTTGATAATTGAGGGACTAAATCGTTAACTCAATAAAAAATAGGGACTAAATAATAGGTTTCCTTCACTTTTATGACTATATTAACAATTTAGTCCGTCAAAATTCTTAAGTTGATAACTCAACTTTTTTTTTGTTATAAAAGGAACAGATACAAAAGAAAAGGGAGTACATACCGTAGAGTTAATAAACGTATCTAAAAACATCTCCCCAAACATCTCTAAGGTAGTCATTATCTACACAAAAGGACCAAGTTACCCTACCATGACCAATAAGGCCTACTATGTCATCTCTCACGCGCTTTTCCTCGGCAGAGCCAACCCCATTGCCCAAAATATTAACAACTAATTTAGACGGGATACCTACACAAAGATCAAAGGTTAGATAAAAAAAGTCAATAAAAAGGTCTCTAATAAAAACCAACAAGGGCAAAGATTTAGAAGCTTGAGCATTCAGGCTCTTCCCAGTCCATCTATAGGCCACTCCTTGCTTGAACCAAACAGTCGCAAGCCAAACCTTGTATTTGCTTCTGCGCCACCCGAGAATCAAACAATCAGAGAATCTACTAATAATCTGCACAGGTCTCAATTCAATCTCTCTGTTTTGCATTCCTCTGGTTAGATGCAAATGGCTATTAGAAGAAAGAGCCAAAATATAATAGTTCACCACAGCTTTGATCAACTCAACTTTTAAAATATAAAGAACTAGTTTACAACTTACCCCAAAGATAAAATGCTAAAATTACACTTTGGCATTCAATTTATTCTTTTATATGGATTTAACTTTTCAATTATTATGTGATGACTTGAAATATAAATTATCCTTATAATCAAATTATAGTTTTATTATTAAAAAAAATAATTTACACATCTAAATATCAATTAGGAGACTTGAGTATTAGTTTTTTCTTTTCAAATATACATAAATACAATTTACCTATATATATATATATAAGATAATTTATCAGAATATCTTAATTTAATTTGATCTAAAATTGTTAAAGGCCTAAAACTAAAAGGCTAACACTTGAAGTGCTTCTCCATTAATAGATAGATATATAGCCAATAGTTTGGGAATATCATCATCATCTTTTATATGTATGAATAGATCAGATGTGACCCTCTCCAAACTCCAATAATAACACAAGTCTCCATGTACCAAAAAAAAAAACAGAAGTCTCCAAAAATTTCATTGCCATTGTCAAACCGTTCAATTTTTCAAGATAACATAATATTAATCTAAAATAATTTATGTAATTAGTATCATTCTTCTTGAAAAAATAGTCATAATAGCACCAACGTTCAATTATGTTATCAATTAATAATGGATAGAATATCTAATGGTTTTATTACTATATTCACATTTCCATTTATTTTGGTCAGTACTTGTACCTTATTTATATAAATTGATATTTGTATTCATATCATTTCTCATATCTGATATTCGATAAATACTCAAAATATGTGAAATACTAAAAAAAATTATATATATATATATATATAGAATAGGAAATAATTAGATATATTTGATATATAATATCCTATATCAATTAACTACAATACATTAATTAAAAATGTTTATATTGTAGGATTTTAGATACCGAGTACCTTAACTATTTATTTATTTTTGACAGATATTGAGTTGTTGAGATAATATCCGCATACACTTAATATTTGATATTTTTTTAAAATTTCATTATTTGTACTCTGTCCAATATCCAGTACCCAACAAATATTGAATATTTTTCACATATCACGTGCCGCTCACGTGGCTTAATATTCATTAGATATTGGATATTGGATAGGGGTACGAATGGTGAAATGGGAAAACTCTCATAGTTAGACCTCATGATAAAGAAGAGCCTAAGATCATTAAAAAAACTCTCTTCAGCCCAACTAGTGGAAAATGGACTAACACAATGGATGATGAAGAAGAAGAAAATGAAGTCTACAATGACAGGCTAGGTATGAAACTTGGTGGATCTACTTTGGGCCATAAGGCATTTGAGAACAAGTGTACTCTTAAAAATTAAAAGGAGGCAAATAGGTTAGTTGATCACTACTAGGCACATTTAGCAGTGAAGAAGTTCTTACAACAATAAGATATTGATTATGATGAAGCCTTCTCGTCTATTGTGAGATCAAGGATTGATCCTATCTTTGGTCCCTAGTTTTTATCCCGAGACATCAAATGGATATTAAAACTGCTTTCTTGAACGACAAACTAGATGGGAGAATCTACATGCATCAACATGTAGGTTTCATGGCAAAGGCAAAAGGTCAGGGATGCAAGATGTACTAACTCTAGAGATCTATTGAGATCTCACAAATCTAGACTTGTGATAATTGATAACTAAGTCCATGTCTAAAAAAGTGAAGGAAACTTATTTTCTTCTCATCATATGTAGAATACATCTGGGTAACTAGATTCACACAAATATATATTAGTGTACAAATCTTGAGATAATCTAACGGAAAACCACTCTGACCGTCATATGTTGAATGAAAAAAAAAATATTTCAAGAATTCTGACAATATTTTTAAAATACTATTCTTAAGAAAATCCAATGACTAAAATTTGAGTGTAAAATAATCTATACTTAAATATGACGTAAAATTGTTGGCAAAAGTATTCTTTTAGTTTTTATGTTTTTAGAACAACTTAATTTCGTTATAATACTTGTATGATATGAATTATTCATGAAATTATATAATATATTTTGACATCTTAATAAGTTTTTTGTTATAAAATGTTAGATATGTTGGGAAATCAGGGCCCAAAGCGCGCAACGGAAGCAAAAATAAAATTAAAAATTAAACCTTTAAATGGCGCAAGAACCAAAAGATTTCCCTACGGATCCGCTAGCTGAATTTAAACCGGTGAAGGATAGAGTTATACCTCAAGGTTTCAATCGGTCCGGTTGAACGGTGCGTTTTTGAGAAGTCCACTTGAAGCGTCCTTCCTCCGCCAGTAATCCACACGAGCAGTTTATTGGCACCAAGGTGCTAGCCTTCTGTTCTTAAAATTCAAGAACACTTTCTTGAACCTTAAAAGGATGGTGGCGCAAAACAAGAACTCCTTCTTGTTCTCTCTCTCTCAAAACCCTAGCTATGGGATAACTTGATTTCTCTCACACTCTTGGAGAAGATGAAGTTTTCTCTCTCTAGGTTTAGCAGCTAGGCGATTTTCACTTTTGTCTCACAAGAAGGAAAAACAAAATCACACTTATGTGAACTAGGTCACCAAGTCGACTTGGCTTGGCCTTTTATAGTTAGGGGAATTTTGATAATTATAATTAGGGAATCCGTAAATTATAGGATTATCAAATTATAAAATTATAAGATTACAATAATATTATAATTTTAGGACTTGAATTCTTAATTAAAATATTACCTTAATATTTCAATTCAAATTCAAATTGCAATCTTTGAGAATCAAATTGGAAGATCAAATCTTCCCTTGGGACCCACCAAAGAAGGCGCCATCCTCCCTAATATTTCTTTGGAATTTTATAAATCAAAAACATTCCTAACTCTTAGGAACTTATGATCTTCCAAAGATTTTGAATTAAAATATTACCCTAATATCTTTAATTCAAATCTTTTGAATTTGAAATCTAGATCAAATCTTTTGAATTCAAATTCATGACTTTGATTAATAAAACATTTCTATTAATTAAAACATCTTATATGAGGCGCCACCCTCATCCTATTTTATCCTAATATTAGTGAATTTAATAAATCAATAATCTCCTAACTTTTAGGAACATTATCTAATTTATTATTCCCTAATATTATAATTGTAAATAGATTAATCCAATTAACTATTTAACAATTAATATATTTAAAATTGTCTCACAAATTTAAATATTACAACTGTAGATTATATTTAAGACAAGACTTCATGTCCCAGACATTCAGCTATATCTTAAATTGTGTCACCGGAGTGACTCACGAATTAACACTAATTCGTGTCCCTTTAAGCGGTGTCCAGATCCTGCTCATGTGTGACCCAGCAGGCTCCACGTGAAGTTGGCAACAAGCCATCTCTATGACTCACAAGTCGAGAGCGGACTCTAGCAAGCCATCACGACTACCCAAAACACGTGAGTTATCGTTTTATCAAAAAGACCGATTTAACCTTAGTACCACCTTGTCATAGACCCTATTGTCACATGATATCTTGGTCATGAATTAGGCACGGGAAAGTCATCCATAATCCAAACCTCAACTTTCTCGATTTCCTGAGTTAGTCCCATTTTCCTGAGTGGCCACTCTTTCTTGGACAGACTCATCGAGGGCACCAGTTAGATATCTCTCATATATATATGAGGGACAAAATCCCATCTTGGTCAACCACATTCCTCAGCACTACAATCAACCAAACCCGTACCTAGCCCTTATGGCTACCCTGCTACGGGCAACGTTAGACAAGGCCAAAGTCTGACAACTACAATGCCGGAATAGTCAAGACCTCAAGTCTAAGGCATCGTGACAGGCGTACAGGAGAGACTAACTAATGACTAAACCCATGCAGGACTCTCCGGGTCAGTCCAACAACTTGTAACCCCTTACTCATTGCACCATGACTCTCGCGCGACATCTAGTGCATGTATCTCCATACACCGAGGTCATGCTGGTCTTAGTTCATTCTCGCTCCCACGAGAATAATCGACCAGGGACGGATTTAGATTAGTCATCTCATAGTTAATCAAGGACGCTATCATAGTAAACATGCTAATAATATGATAACACATTAATTTATCTCCATAAATTAATCAATATGTTCAAAACATATACATAAAATGATTGGCCCTAGGGCACAATCTCCAACAAGATAAACATTTTTAGTGAAATTTGACAATATTATTTGTCAAAAATTATACAAGAAGTTTTGAATCTTAATTTTTATAAAAGAAATTTATATTAAAATATTAGATATTGAAATATTAATCCAACACAATGAGATTAAAATCTAATTTAGAACTTAAAATCTAAAAAATTAAAAATTGAATAGATATTTTTGTAAGAAGTTTTAATAATAAATCAGAATTGAGTAATTTAGCTAAAAGATAAAATTTACTCAAATAAAATATAAAAGACACAAAATTAAATCGGGCAACAGAAAAACCAAAATAATACTTTTCCCCTTAATTGTTTGTTTTAAGCTAACCATGATATATAACAAATAGTGATGTGAGAGTTTCAATTAATTTAGTATTTAGTTGCTGATAAGGGATCCCTAACGACTTGGTCAATTATAACCGTTGTATCTGCTTTTTTCCCCCTCTCTCATATGAAACTCGTAAATGTATGTCTCACTAGTTGGGAGGTACACATAACTTATTTTTGTCACTATTGATTTTTTCTTATTCTTTCAAATACTTACCGACTTAGACATTAGAATGATTGATGGAGACCAAACCTTCGTCGTGCCTGTGTTGTAGGTCACCTGACCGATCACCAGAGTCTCTTTGCTGAGCATCAATATCATTTGTACATATAAACTCTAATTAAATTAGTATTTAGAACTATAATATGAATATTTTACAAAAATATAAAAAAAAACGTTTATAAAATTAAAATTATAAAGAGTAGATTTAGATTTTGAATAATTATAAGAATGAAATTATTAATATTTTTTTTTCCAAAATAAGATGCTAGCTAGTAGCTCAAAAAGCACATTTAAAGTAGATAAGTAGAGCAATATATATATATATGCCAAAGTGTAAATTTGGTCCCACATCTTTTGTTCAGTTTCCAATTTAGTCCTGTATATTTTTTGTTGCACTTTTGATCTCATATCTTTTGGTCATTTTGCAGATTTGGTCTCATATCTTTGCAAAAGAATCAACTGTTAGTTGATCATTTTGCAAAGATATAGGACTATTTCTACACCTGACCAAAAGATATGAGACCAATTCTACAATTGACCCAAAAATATAGGATCAAATCTACAATGAAAAAAGATATAAGACCGAATTGAAAACTGAGTAAAAGATATGGGACCAAAGACCAAATTTGAACTTTGGCCATATATATTCCTTGTGGATAGTTGCTCCCGTGAACTCTTGGTGGTGCTAAGTGCTATGTTGTGTATGAAAACAATACTCGGTTTCTTTAATGGACATGGATAGAGGCCTCCATGTTATGATGTTAGGAAGCTTTTGAGGCCTTGTCCCAATTGGTAAGTAGCCATGTCAAGTTTTCTTTTTTCTTTTTTCTTTTTAGAGACTTTCCCCCATTAATATATGTTTGTTGATAAAAGTATTTTTGGTAATACCAAAGTATAAGGTCAGATTCAGACTTTTAATTGTACCTTCAAAATATTTTTGGGTCAATTTCAGTCTACTTTAAATTGGAGGTACAATTGACAAAAAAAAAAAAGATTGAAGTGCAGTTGACTCAGAAACTTTGAGAGTACAACTGAGATGACTGATCTCATACTTTGAGAGTATTAAAAGTACTTTTGTCTATGTTTGTTTTTAACCATAATCTATCTGAATTTATTCACTATATATATATTTTATTTGTCTCAAAGTATTTTAAGGTAAAAAATGTCAAATTAATTCCAAACTTATGGGGTAGAAGTATATTTCAAATTGGTTATACATATTTTATTTGTCTCAGATTGGTTCTACATGTTTTCAGAATTTTTCAAATTGTTAGTTCTAGACCTATTTTCGAGACATGATTTGAGCTCATTTGCTGACGGTCTCAATTAACTAGACAAAGTTTTAACTCTTCAAGAGTTAACAAATAGTTTTGAAACCATTGCATTCAGACTTTAAATAAGAGAGATATGACAAACTTTAATTTGTTTGTTTTATCGTTAGACGAGCGGCGCATTTTCGGGATTCGATTCAACATCACAATTTGGATCCTCTATAGTACTTTAGGGGTGTAGTGTTAGGAGAGAAAAGAATAGGGTTGAGAGAGAAAGTGTCAATGGGATCCACTTTCTCTCTCTACTTATTCATTTCTCTCTCAGCACTACACCTATAATGCACTATAGATGATCCAAATTGTTCAACATCATTTATTTGTTGATGGTCCCAACTAAAAAGAGAAAGTACTCATCAAAAGTAACATGTAATTTTGAATTCGTCGCGTTCGAAATTCAAATGAAATATGACCACATATTCAGTAATTTGGAATCAATTTGAAAAATTATGAGAATATATATGACCAATCTTAAACAAATGAGACATTTATGACCACTTTAAATTTTGGGTAAATTACACTTTGGTACCCTGTGGTTTGACCCTATTTCACTTTGGTACCCTGTGGTTTAAAACTTGACACTTTGGTACCCTGTGGTATTCTCCATTAACACTTTGGTACCCTTTGGAGCTATTTTGTAATTTTAACCAT
>QANZ01023999.1:18366-40643 GCA_003254925.1 Chamaecrista fasciculata
GAGAGAGAGAGAGAGAGAGAGAGAGAGAGAGAGAGAGAGAGAGAGAGAGAGAGATGGTAAACTTTTTCGCATAGGAATCCTAACGATGGATATTATATGATTTCAAACACGTTCATCATTGTTTTCAATAGTACGTGTTTAAGTAATTTTATTAATTCACTTGTAAAATGACTTATGTTTTATATTTATATAGTATTTTTCAGGTTAAATATAATTTTTTAGGTATATTATTATTATTATTATTATTATTACTATTTCCATTTTTTTTATATTTGAGGTCTCTAAAAAATCTCATAAGACTAAAAGAGATCAACATCAAAACTAGATTATAATGATACTTTGGAGAGCTAAACTATTTAACTCTCAAACGTTGGATTTAATTTTTTTAATTTCGAGATGTGTATTTTATAAATTAAAAAAAATTATACAAATTCAAAAAAAAAAATCCAACAATTGAAAATTGTATAGTTTAAAACTATCAAAAAAAATATTTTCACTATAAGAAATATGGATGGAGACAAAGAGTATATGGCGATGACACACATACCATACAGTGAAAAGTTACTTATTTCTCTATTCTTTTCATAAAACTTTTTATCATTCTCAATTTTCAACTGTTTAATATGTATATATTTTTAGCCAAAGTGTAAATTTGGCCTTATAATTTTTGTCCAGTTTTTAATATGATCTTTTATATTTTTTTGTAGTAGATTTAGTCTTGTAATTTTAGGTTTGATCCCAATTTTTTCCCATATCTTTTTTTAATATATATTTCAAAAAATTAAAAATAATAAACTTCAAAATCATGTATAATAATGTAAAAACTACTAAATTTTCAGCTTTCTCTGATCTCAACTCTAAACTAATAAAAGATATCTAAACATGTTAATTTCAAATAAACAATGATTTTATCAATTAAACATACAATTAGATCGGCACACTTGATTATTTGTAATTATAGAATCAGCCAAAATATTGTTGTGTAGTCTTGTGGGAGAGTGGGAGACAGATTAAAAAAAAAACATAAAGATTCATTACATTTGTCTTAGGGTTCACCTAATTTGGGATTATTAGCTATATAAGTTCACGGCTCAATTAGTCATCCAACAAAAGTAGTTAATATGTGGCAATAATAATTGGTTCAACTGATATGATGAATTAACTTGTAAATTGTAAAGTCAGAAGTTATATTTTTTTATTATGGTTTATCTTTTTCATTTTTATTTTTTGGAGCCAGCTTGACAAAAAGACATGGGTTCATAAAGTTGATAATTTCTCTAATCATGCCGTAATTTAATTTGCTATAATAAGTGTCGGCTTGATTGGCAAAATAAAATTATATCAACAAATTAAAATAACTTCATCAACAAATTAAAGGCTTGCATAATTGGTATACTTAGGGATCCTTTAAATATAATATTTTGCATTTGTTTTAAATTGTATACGTAAAAAAGATAGAAATAAAATTTTTTTTAATAATTTCGCCGTGACACGAAAATTAGTCTCACTTCCATTAGGATTATAAGTGTTCATACAACCACAAGTATACTTATTGTAATTTCTATACAAAAGTAATATCGAGGACAAGTATCAATATAATTTTATGTCATTTACACGTAAATCAAAAGATTGAGAAATCAATATCTTACTTCATACGACTCACTTAGACTAGCTCACGCAAGTCATAATTCTTGATGAACTAGAATTCTTCCAACTTGACTCACTAAGTTAGTGAGCGAAATTAGCTCAATTAACCGACCAAATTAATTTTTTTAAAAAAATTTCTAAATACTTTTTCAATAGTAAAATTTTAAAAATAATGATAAATTATCTAATTATCATATAGTAATACTAATATTTTGTTTTAACATACTATAATTTATAAAAATATAATTATTTTTATATTCAATATATATTTTTTTAAAAAAATAAACAAATGAGTTGGTGAGCCAACTCACGAACTTATTGGGTTGGTTCACCATGGCTTACGGGTTAAGTGAGTCAACTTATACTAGCTAAAATCTTTAGTGAGTCAAGATTTCATCAATTTGATTTACCAAAAAAGTGAGTTAAACGGGCCAATCCAGTAAATTTAACCTATTTTGACGACTCTAATTAAGATATAATAACACCTAATACTCACAAAAATGTGCCTTTATTTGAATTTACTTTGATATAATTTTGTTGCGTCCATACCATTTGTAATTTATGAATTTCCCAAAATAATCTCATTTAAGATAATTAATAAGTTTCAAATTATAAAATAATGCACCAGCTGATTATAAAAAATAGGCTAAAGTGCACTTTTGGTCCCATAACTTTGACAAAGGTTTCAATTTGGCCCCATATCTTTTTTTGTTGCAATTTTGGTCCCATAACTTTTGAAAACGTCTCACTGTTGGTCCCAATACTGATTTCCATCCATTATCTGCCGCTAAAGATGATCTGACATACTGAGTTGGATGATGACGTGACAAATATGGGTGAAGTTATGGGACGGATGGAAATCAGCTTGGGACCAACGGTGAGACGATTTTAGAAGTTATGGGACCAAAATTGCAACAAAAAATGTTATCGGACCAAATTGAGACCTTTGCCAAAGTTATAGGACCAAAACTGCAACAAAAAAATTATGGAACCAAATTGAAACCTTTGCCAAAGTTATAGGACCAAAAGTGTACTTTAACCTAAAAAATATAGTTATTAATTATTTTTTAAATATATCTAGTTTTCAAAAATATATTTACTATCCATTTTTGTCTAATAGGAAATATTATTGAATCATTTGCAATATAGTAGAATGGACTAATCTCTTAAAATAAAGTTGTGTAATAGAGTATTGAGCTTGTATATAGATGTGGAGGATGTTATTTGACCAAAATGCAGTATATTTGGATAAGGTAAATTTGGAATGGAAAATAATATTTAGAAATAATAGAATTAGTTTCTTTTTATGATTTTTGATAAGTTTGAAATAACATTTACTTCTAAAAATTATTTTTATTTTTAAATTTCTCTTATCGAAACATACTTATAAGGGAATTTAGTACAACATCATTTCACATTATATATCATTTTAATTTCTCGTACTTTTTTAATGTGAGACTTTTGATATCTTTAGTTATCCTTTTTATTACAACTGACTTTATCTAATTGTGACCTTCTTTATAATCTCTAGTTTGTATTCTTGTCTTTTTTTTTTCCTTGAGCCTCAAGGGCTTATATTTATTTTTTTTTAATAATAAATTTTGTTTTATTTTTACGATAAAGTCATTGGATTTTGATACTATATCCTTGAAAAATGATTAACTCATTTAATACTTAATAGTGACACAAATAGTATCTCTCTATAAAAGATACTTGAAAACCAAAAATACATAGGTCAAAGGGTTATTTTGGTCCTAAATGTATGCCCTAATATTTATTTTAGTCCATTATGTTTTAAAATATTCAAATTGGTCCTAAATGTTGGCAAAATAATTTATTTTGGTCCTAAATATTGGTAGAATGTTTCATTTTGGTCAAAAATATTGAATTTGGTCATATTTATCTCGTATTTTCATTTTAAGTTCAAAGGACTTGTTAAGACGAACTCATAATTTTGAATTTGCAGCATTTGAATTTGAAACGAGAGAGATATGATCAACTTTACTTATTTGACCATAAAACGAGTTGTCTACTTTTAGGACTAATTTGACCTCATTTGCTGACAACCCCAACTGGATAGAGAAAGTACTCTTCGAGAATAATACATATGTCTAAATTCGTCATGTTTGAACTTAAAACAAGTCATATTCAATAGTTTGAGACCAAAACGAAACCTTTTGCAAATATTTAGGATCAATTTGAACATTTTGAAACATAATGAACCAAAATGAACATTAGAACATACATTTAGGATCAAAATGACCCTTTAACCAAATTTATATTGATTCATCATATCACATGTTAAACTAGTCGAGGGAAATAATTAGAGATAATTAGTTGATTTCATCCTAAATAACAACAGCTTGATTGATAAATAAATAATAATTATTTACGGGAAGACATAAATACAAGAATAATTGACAAGATTGATATATATATATATATATTATAAAATATAAGAAATACATATATTCAAAGTAGCGAGAAAAGTAAGAGGATAGAGTGATTCTTTCATTCAACTTATATCATCAACTTTACATCAACACCTAAAGCCTCTATTTATAGGCTAAAGGATATGAAAGGGAGGATGTGTCTAATTCAATACAAATAATGAAGGGATAGACCAATATTAATGTACATGGATAACTAAAGATGATAAACACGATTACAAAGAAAACTTCAAACTTCTATACATGGAGAATATCAAAAGTTCATTGTGGATATTCACAAACATTATTATTCATAACACTCCCCTTTGAATATTCACAATTTATTGATACGCATTACAAGCTGCCTCATTAAAAACCTTGTCAGGAAAACCCAATGGGACAAAACCATGGCGAAGGGAAAAAGAGTACAGCGCGTATCTCCCACTCATCATAACATCACTAAAGATCTTTTAATTGACGCATTCCAATTTGATAAACCAATTTCTCAAATGCTGCAATGGGCAATGCCTCCATAAAAATCTGCTAAATTATCACTTGACCGAACTTGTTGAACTTTTATGTCGTCTTGCTATACATGTCATATTATCTTCATACAATAAGGTTGAGGTATGATGAACTAAATTTATCTTCTGGATGTGTTGAATTAGTAGTCTCAACTAAACACATTCTTGAATTGCCTTATACATTATTTCTGAAGATTAAATAATCAACTAGCATCTACATCATCAAGGAATGATGAACTAAATTTATTTAAATAAAATAAACCTTTATCTTTAAAATATTTTTCATTCTTCATCAATGTCTTTTGATTAATGAAGAACTATATCTCGCTAGCAAGTATACAGAAAACATTAATCCTCTTATAATATTAACTATTAAGATATGGTACTACAGGACCAAAGAATTTCATCTTCATTTGAGGTTAATAGAATACTTTATCACTTCAAATGATTTATCTAACCATCATGGTTATACCATGTCCATGCACCTTATCCATGTGAAACTATCTCAATACACTTTTTACATAATATGACTAATAACCTCACTATTATAATTTGCTTAATCTGTAAGATAAGACAAAATTTTATCTTTGCAAAATATTTCTTGCAAAACTATCAATATTTTACTATGTTTTGAACTCTTCAAGAGTTCCAACAATAATAAATATACATAGTTTGATATCTTTTAAACAATATTTCTTGAGATAACTATACCACATATGTCCAGTTTTTTTTTTTTCCAAACTCATGTATGATTTTATTCATCTTTATTGAACAAGACATCTGGCATGCTTCCTATAATCCTTCAGGGATTTTCATATAAATTTCATTGTTCAATAAGCCATTAAATGGACTATAACCATACTCATTAGATGCATATTAAATTTTTCATACAATGTCAGACTACTAAAATATTTGAAGGGGGTTGCATCCATCTTCGGGATTGCATCTATCTCCAGAGAATATGTCTTTACATATTCAATGTGAGACCTTTGAGTTTATATCTTACGACTTTAGCCTTTCATTTTCATTACGATTTTACTCATAAACTCATTTGTAACCCACTAACTTCACGCCTTCAAATATTTAGACATCAAAGCCTTTTATAAACAACTAGATCATATATTCAAAAATAATTGCATCCACCACGGGAGAATTAAACTCCTTAAAATATATTTCTAGTCTTTGTATCTCAAAATTTCAATTTGCTCGTTTCTTTTCGCACAAAGATTTATTTATATTCAACTGGTTGTACACCATCATGCTGGCTGTACACCATTATGTCTGTGGACTTCAAGTCCAAAAATTTCCACATTTCTCGAGTGAGTTTTACTCATATTGGATCATTTCTTTTCAATTTGGCCAATTTCTAACGTCGACACTCTTCGACGAATTATTATTCATGATCCTCAATTTCTTTATAATTTGTAATTTGTAGCGCTACATTGTATTTAAATACTTTGTCGACAATATTTTCATATCGGTTCCATACTTTGGCAATAATAAACATATTGAGATCTCATTATTTTCTTCACTTTCAGGTACCTGAATCTCTTCCGGAGATTTTTCATTCATTATGCCTTCATATATTTCCTCGATTCGACCATTTGTTTTTTTTTCATATGCTCCTTTTATTTTCGAGGATTCTTATCTCTGGAACCAATTAGTCCCTTCAGGGACCTCAATATATATTGGAGCATTTTCAGCTGGAATATCGGACTTTGTCATTTCTATGGGTCAGTGAATGCAGTATGCAATTTATTTGCAATATTCTTCAATAAATTATTCTTTGAACTTCATGTTCACATGAGGATCAATCGAATATAATAATCGTGGATTACTTGTAATTCATTTTTCCAGCTATTTTGTTTCTCCCCTAATGTTGAAAAATTAATTTCATTGACAAATCATGTCATGAACTATCTCCCTTCAAGAGGGTAAGATATTTAATAATTTAACAGGATTCATAACCAACTTATATTCTCAATTTTTGTTGGGGCCAATTTTGATTCACATGGTGGAGCAATATAAATCCAGCACCCAAAGAATTCTTAAATGAGAAATATTCGGCTCCTGACCCAAAGCCAATAGAATAGGAGAGAATTTACGATACGTTATTAATTTAATGCGTACAAGTGTTGCATCATATAAAATGATATGTTCTCATCAGGTATTTAATTATTCAACAAGACCATTTACCATGTGGACATAAACAACATGATGTACCACATGTATCCCAACTAGCATATAATAGCTCTTTAAAACTTGGGATATAAATTCACCAGCATTATCAAATATTCTTAATATAATAATCCTAAACTTGAGCTCAATCTTTTTTATTTGAACAAAGTGGATCGACATGTCCACAAAGTGGCACTTCAGGTCCACAATTTTTCTATGAACGCGTTCAAGAATTCCAAGGGATCCAATCCCAACTTTTGCTGGTAATGGTCTTAAAACCAATTTTCTTTCGGAACATGCAACATGAAAAATCATTATATACAATAAACATTTGGTTCTGTAATAGACATTAATTTGAGTTCGCATTATTCGTGAACCAGAATGGCCTAACCAGTCATACAAAATTATAAACGTATCTTTTAAATTAATGAACTTCTGGTTCATTACTCCTTTAAATTAAAGAACCTCTAGTTCATTACAACATATGTTAATGAATTTCTGGTCCTTTACAACATATGTTTTAATTGTACTAATACAAATATAGTACAAAATGGAGGGCTCTTCTGGAGCATACGATCACATGTCTGATATTATATTTCCTTTTTTCCTCCATCATATTTTACTTTCCTTCAGAAAAGCTTGATATAATTCGACAATATATTTGATCGTATGACGTACATTATGATGGATACATGATTTATACTCAAACAAGAGATCATATAAAGATAGATGAAAGTATAAAACAAATAAAAAAATACATTATTAACATATAAATGATTAACCAAATGAAAAATGATAATAGAATATATATATATATAATTCAAAGAAATAAATGAGATAAATAAAATAAATAAAAGGGTTTAGTTCTTCGGAAACTATCTCATATTTTGTTCTTCAGAAACTATCTCATATTCAGTTATTCAGGAACCATATCATATTTAGTTCTTCAGGAACTATCTCATATTCATTGAGATACCAAGATGTAAGAACTCATTCATATCATATACTCAAATTTTCTTTGAGTTTATTAATGTCATACTTTAATAGTATCCAAATTTCAAACCACTACAGGGTTACGTCAAGAAATATAATCTTGTTAATAAGAGAATATCACTCTTCTAGAGTATATATTATTATTCTTCCAGAGTATCTTTGTGAGATTTTTCAATTCTCTTTCTTTCAGAAAAAAATTAATCATTATAAGAATAAATGTACTGTGAACTTCAGGTTCACTTACCAAAATAAATCAATGACAGTCTTATTTAATAATTGACATATTGTCATTCTCGTCTCTTCTAGAGACCCAATATCAATAATTTTGACATATCAAACACCGTCTCTACTGGATATGTTATCTCAATAATTTTTTACATATCAAACACCTCACAAGATAAATTGTGATCACATATCAAATCTAAAAATACATCAATCAATCTGCATCTAAAATAAAATATTTATTTTGATATAGGCCTTCAGGTCTATCAAATATTTAGATTGATGTTACTCTTCAGGACTATTGACAAATATATTTGTTTAACAACACCGTAATTGCTATCAGCAATTGGTCAAAATATATTTTTATTCGCCTTCAAGGTTATTAATTTCTATTTGACTATTAGCCTTTATGGCTGATATAACAGCTGCAATAGCCAAATTATTGTTCTAAGATCTTTTCAATAGTCAAACTATTAGCTTTTAGGCCTGATATAAGACAGCTTCAATAGCCAAAGTTTAAGCCTTCGGGGCTGATATTATACAGCTTCAATAGCCAAACTTTATTAGTCATCAAGGGTGATATTATACAGCTTCAATAGCCAAAGAACCAAACTATTGCCCTTGATATATTATCAACATGTGCATTGACCTTTCAATGCACTAATCTTTGGCAAGAATACAATAATTGATTCAACAAGGTTGAATCAAAACATAATATGGCTTCAAGCCATTTACTTAATCATATGAAACTGTAATTATATGTGACTTAGTCACTTTTATTTAATCATATGAAAACTTAATCATATGAAGTTTCGAGCTATACGAAACCTTTCCAAATCGTAAGAAGACGACCATAATAATAAACTTATAAAATATATTATGATAATGATAAATAATCAAGCATAAAAGTTTCTTTCATTTAGTAATATTAACAATAAAGCTTGAAAGATAATTGCTTACCTCTTTAATTATCCAAAACTAAAAACAGAAGTGATTCACACTTAGTTACCAAAAACTCACCGGTAAAGGCTCATGTTCACTTACCAAAAACTCCAATGGATAGAGACCCATGAACAGATGTCGAAAGCTTGAATGATGAGTAGACAAGTGCATAGATGCCAAAAGCTCAAACCGGTAGAGGCTCGTGCTAATAACGTGTTATAAAATATAATAAATAAAAATATTCAAAGTAGAGAGAAAAGTAGGAGGATAGAGTGATTCTTTCATTCAACTGATATCATCAACTTTACATCAACACCTAAAGCCTCTATTTATAGGCTAAATGATATGAAAGGGGGGATGTGTCTAATTCAATACTAATAATGAAGGGATAGACCAATATTAATGTACACGGAAAACTAAAGATGATAAACACGATTACAGAGAAAATTTCAAACTTCTATACATGAAGAATATCAAAAGTCCATTGTGGATATTATTCATAAAAATATATATAGAGTAAACTAACTTCCCGGTCCTTGAATTTTGGACACGGTGACAAATAGGTCCCTGAATTTTACTCATTGTACTAGCCAGTCCCCGAAATTTACAAACGCCTAACTAATTGGTCCCTCCATCATATTGTCGTTACAAAAAAGCTGACGTGGCCATAACGGACGCTGATGTGTCCTGTTATGCGATGACGTGTCCCGTTATGGCCACGTCAGCACCCGTTATATTTTAAAAAAAATAAAAGAGCTGCCATGTCATAAAATAGTGACACATCAGCATTTCCTCATTGCAGTTATAGGTCCCTGACCCATTTTTATTCCATTATTCTCAATTCCCCCTCTTTTTCATCATTTTCATTCATTTTAGTCCCAAATCCTCAAAATAGAATCGTAAAGTGTCCCAAAACTCTTTCAAACATTTCAATTTAGTCCTTAAAAATACTAAAAACCCTAAACCCTAAAACCCCAAACCCTAAATCCTAAACCCTAAAAAAAAGTCTAAGTTCAACAATTAGGTCCTTGACCCATTTTTATTCCAATATTATCAATTTCCCTTTTTTTTCATCATCCTCATTGATTTTAATCCCAAATCCTCAAAATAAAATTGTAAAGTGTCCCAAAACACTTCAAAACATTCCAATTTAGTCCTTAAAAATATTAAAAACCCTAAACCCTAAAACTCCAAACCCCTAAACCCCTAAACTCTAAACTCTAAACCCTAAAAAAATTACACATCACAATTTTTTACACATCATCATAATTTTTCTCTCCCTCTCAACTTTAATCCAAAAATTAAAAATAAATTCTAAAAATTCTAAAAAAACCTTAAACCCCTTAAGTCTTCCAAACACATCATCAATCTTTCCCTTTCTCCTTTTTTTTTTGGACTGATTACCCTCCCTCCTTTAAACCTTCATCAAATTAACAAAAGAAAAAAAAAATCCTAATACGAAGCTTCATCGCCACATAACCTTCATCTCTTTCCTCTGCATAACCTTCCATCTCTTTCCTTTGCAGAACCTTCATCGCCGCGGCCAACAGTTCACCTTCATCCTCTGTCACAGGAAGGCCGTTCAGTTTCCGGCGAAGGTCGTTCGTGACGGCGAACATTTTCGATTTCTATTTTGATTTCGTTTTGGCTCGCTTCGATTTTGTTTTCGTCACTTAATCTTGGATTCGATTTCATTTTGGATTTGATTTCGATGAAGTTGCTTGATTTGATTTCATTTTCGGATTCCGGCGAGAGAGAGAGAGAGAGAGAGAGAGAGAGAGAGAGAGAGAGATTGTTCTAGAAATTGCTTGGATTTGATTTCGTTTTCGCTTTGGATGAAGTTGTTTGGATTTGATTTTGTTTTTGCTGTTCTACTTGTGATTCGTTCTTCTTGGTCCCTTTTGATTGTTCTAGAATCCAGATCTGGATTGGTCTTCGACGTCAATGGCGATAGATGAAGATGATTGGTCAGCGGTGGAGGATGAAGATGATGAATTGATGAAGTTGAGGGTTGAAGATGAAGAAGAGGGGAGGAATCGATTTAGTCCCTGAATTTTGTTTAGGTTTTAGGAGTGAAGATGAAATGAATTGATGAAGATGATGACTATGAAGATGAAGATGAAAATGAAGAAGATGAATAAAAGATAAAAAATTAGGGGGTTTCGGGATTAAAATAAAATCAAGAATTTATGTTAAATTGGGAAGATGAAGATCAAGATTAAAAAAATAAGGTTTAGGGGTTTAGGATTTAAGGTTTTTAATATTTTTAAGAACTAAATTGAAATGTTTGAAAGAGTTTTGGAACACTTTACAATTTTATTTTGAAGATTTGGGACTAAAATGAATGAAGATGATGAAAAAAAGGAAGAATTGAGAATAATAGAATAAAAATGAGTCAAAGACCTAATTGTTGAACTTAGACTTTTTTTTAGGGTTGGAGTTTTAAAGTTTATGGTTTAGGGTTTTTAATATTTTTAAGGACTAAATTGGAATGTTTGAAAGAGTTTTGAGACACTTTACAATTTTATTTTGAGGATTTGGAATAAAATGAATGAAGATGATGAAAAAGAGGGGGAATTAAGAATAATGGAATAAAAATGGGTCAGGGACCTAAAAGTGCAATGGCGAAATGCTGAGGTGTCGCTATTTTAAGACGTGGTAGTTTTTTTTTTTGACATAACTGATGTTGATTGTGCCCTAGGGCCAATCATTTTATGTAAATGTTTTGAAAATATTGATTAATTTATAGATGATAAATTATGTTGTTATCATATTATTAGCATGTTTACTATGATAGAGTCCTTGATTAATTATGTGATAATTAATCTAAAACTGTCCCTGGTCGATTGTTCTCGTGGGAGCGAGAATGAACCAAGACCAGCATGACCTCGGTGTATAGAGATACATGCACTAGATGCTTTACGAGAGTCATGGTGCAATGAGTAAGGGGTTACAAGTTGCTGGACCGACCCGAAGAGTCCTGCATGGGTTTTAGTCATGAGCTAGCCTCTCTTGTACTCTTGTCGTGATGCCCTTAGACCTGAGGTCTTGACTATTCCGGCGTTGTAGATGTTAAACGTTGGCCTAGTCCAACGTTGCACGTAGTAGGGTAGCCATACAGACTAGGTACGGGTTTGGTTGTTTACCGTGCTGAGGAATGTGGTTGACCAAGATGGAATTTTGTCCCTCATTAAAGATGAGAGATATCTAACTGGCGCCCTCGATGAGCCTGTCCAAGGAATGTGTGGCCACACAGGGAAATGGGACTAACTTAGGGAATCAAGAAAGTTGTGGTTTGGATTATGGATGACTTTCCCGTGCCTTATCCATGACCAAGATATCGTGTTACAAGGGGATCATGTCAAGGTGGTACTTAGGTTAAGTCGTTTTGGCATTGAAGCGATAACTCACGTGTTTTGGGTAGTCGTGATGGCTTGCTAGAGTCCGCTCTCGACTTGTGAGTCATAGAGATGACTTGTTGCCAACTTCACGTGAGGCCTGCTGGGTCACACATGAGCAGGATCAAGATGCCGTAATGAGACACGAATTAGGGATAATTCGTGAGTCACTTTGGTGACACAATTTAAGACATAGTTGAATGTCTCCGGACATGAAGTCTTGTCTTAAATAAATATCTACGTTTGTGATATTTAAATTTGTTGGACAAGTTTAAATATATTAATTGTTAAATAGTTAATTGGATTAATCTATTTGCAATTATATTCTTGTTTATAATATTATGGAATAATAAATTAGATAAGCTTCCTAAAAGTTAGGAGATTATTGATTTATTAAATTCACTAATATTGGGATAATAAGCTTGAGGGTGGCGCCTCATATATGATGATTTTAATTAATGGAAATGTTTTGTTAATTAGAGTCATGACTTGGATTTGAATTTGAATTCAAGATTTGATTTTGATTTCAAGATTCAAATTTTGAATTAAAGATATTAGGGTAATATCTTAATTCAATATTGTTGGATATTAATAAGTTGGTTATAACTTCCTAAGAGTTAGGATTGTTATTTTGATTTATTAAATTCCTTAAAAATTAAGGGGATATGGCGCATTCTATGTGGGACCAAGAGCAAGATTTGATCTTGCATTTTGTTTCTCAAAGATTGCATTTTGAATTCAAATTAAGATATTAAGGTAATATTTTAATTAAGAATTCAAGGCCTAAAATTATAATATTGTTGTAATCTTATAATTTTATAATTTGATAATCCACTAATTTAGGGATTCCCTAATTATAATTATCAAACTCCCCAAACTCTATAAAAAGGAGAGCCAAAGTCGAATTTGCTAACCTAGTTCACACAAAAGGGAAAATTCGACTTGCACTATATTTTGTGAGACAAAATCGGCTAACCCTAGTTTTTAGAGAGAGAAAGTCGATTTTCTCAAAGAGAGAGAGAAATTCGACTTGCACCCTAACTTTAGGGTTTTAGAGAGTGAACAAGAAAAGTTCTTGTGAGCTAGGCGCCAGTTTAGTCTTGGAGTTCAAGAACAGTTCTTGAATTTCAAGAACCGTAGATAGAGTTCCCCGTATTCACTTGGGAAGAAGTGAAGGAGGCTAGCACCTGGGCATCTGCCAATTGCAAACTGCTCGTGTGGATCACCGGCAGAGGAAGGACACTCGGAGTGGACTTCTCAGACTCACGAACTCAAAGCACCGATTGTTTTGGTAAAACTCTTTTCCTTCTTCTAGTATAAATTCATATAGCGGATCCTGGCTGGGAATCATATGAGTTGCGTGTATTTAAAGTTTTTAATTTTATTATTTTTATCGCTTCCGTTGCGTGCACGCTCCGTGAAAACCCAACAATAACGGGTGTTGACGTGGACATAACGGGACACGTCAACGCATAACGGGATACATCAGCGTCCGTTATTGCCACGTCAGCTTTTTTGTAACGACAATATGACGGAGGGACCAATTAGTTAGACGTTTGAAAAATTCGGGGACCGGCTTGTACACTGAGTAAAATTCAGGGACCAATCTGTCACCGTATCTATATATTTACTATGTTGCACGAATACTTTAAAAAGGCGTTGTACCCGTACCAAATACGTACCCGTACCCGTATTCTATGAATACTTTTGGATACTTTTAAAATATTATAAAATATAAATTTTTATATTTTTTTTATAAAATATCACTTTATTTTTATCTTATTTTATTTTTGTTATATTAAAAATTTATTCTGTTCAGATTAATAAACAAAACATTCAGATTTTTATAAGAAAAATCATATAAATTTATATTTTATAACTTTTTATTTAAATAAATATTTATGTACCGATATCCTAAAATTTTCAAAATCAACGTATCCCGTACCCGCACCCGTACCCATGCAACTACCCATACCCGTTATAGTGCAACCAAGTATATTTATAATATTTAACTATTTTAATTCTTGTTAGCTAACTGCCGTATCGTTTGTAGTAAACCTTGACATATAGAGGGCACGTGATTAAACCTAACTGTGCAGAGTAGTTAATTAATTAATTAATTAGGGGAATCATTAATAGACTCTAACCTAATAGTACATAACATAATTGCATAAATTTAGTTAGGTATTAAACTTATGAGCTTCCAAATTTAAAACAAAAGATTATTTATCCTTTATTCATTAATTGCTCCTAAGCTATTTATTATTTCGCCACCTAACAAGTAAGCTTTATTTTTGGACGGTTTGTGGCCGTCATCAATATGTTTTAGCGGGGTTAAAAACTTTTGGTGCATTTGTTCCATTAGTATAATTATTAATTTTAGATACTTTAGTATCTTAGATAATAACATATTATATTATAGTAAATTAATAATTTGATATTTAAAAAATTAAAATATACAGTCTAATCTCCGAAAGAATTAAACGGTATATTAGTTAGTCTTTGGAAGAACAAATAGTATTCTCGTTGATCATTTTCATAGACTAATAAATGTATTATTTTAATTTTTTCAAAAATTAAATTAAATATTTCAATCTTTTAAATATTAAATTATTTGTTTTATAATACCAAAGATTGATATAATAATAGATGATATTTGATATATCAAATAGGTAAGGTAAGACATGTAAATATATTATGTAATATATATTTCAAAATTAACATAGAGTTGGTTCTAGTAGTAGGTTTGGTATTACTTAAGCAAAATCTTCATTTTGAAACCCTGTGAATATATCGGGAGACTCCTTCACTATAGTCAAATGCACAACACAGGTTAAGTCTAGATTAATTGAGATGAACTCACAAAGACCACGGGAACAACCAAAAAAATTATATAATATATATAATATATATATATATAGAATATGAATATGATAGAGAAATTTTTTTTTTCCAGAGATAGGAATGGACAAACACCTAACGCGGGTGTTAGTCCTTATTCTCATATATGATAGAGAAACTTAAAATAATACATTTATATTTTAAATTAAAAAATAAAAAAATGTGTGAGAAAGTATTTAAAAAGTGCAATTTTGTAAGTTGCCATCTAACTTTTTATCTTTCTTTTTTTTTAATTTTGATCTTATATCTTTTCTAAAATTTACACTTTTTAATCTCAATGACTACATGTAGTCATATCTCTCTCGTTTTAAGTTCAACTGTGACGACTTCGAAGTCACGAGTGATTCTTGACGAATCCTTTCTTTAATCAATTGCATTGGAACCGTCAATAAATAAGGTTAAATTGGACTCCGAGATTGGGATGCTCGTTTCATAGTTTAACAAGCAAAGTTAGTCATATATATCTAATTTTTTTAAGTCTGATAGCGACAAGTTCGAAGCTACAAATTACTTTTAACAAATTTCTTTTATTCTCAATTGAGACCATCAATTAATGAGGTTAAATTGAGTCCGAAAGTAAACTTTTCATAAATTTTCACTTTTTGATTTCAAAACCACTTTCGAATTTGATTTGACTTTATTTATTGACGATCCCAACATAATAAAAAAAAAATACTAACTTAAAGTAACATATAGCCCAATTTGACCTCCTATGCCCATGAACAAACCTTTTCCACAAAATCTTCATAACACATCTTCCCTTTGTGTATTTGAACTTTTGAAAGATATTCAACACGATCCAAGATAGTCAAGATCAAAATTTAGATAGTATAAGATCTTAAGATCTTGCAAGACAATTTCTAGTTAAATCGGGTGCATGATCATTTTTGAGCAAGATCGTGGTAAAATTGCAATTTTGCTCGTAAGTACGATTTCATCGATCCTACATATATTTTTTTTTGAAGGTTTTTTTTAAAGAAAAGGTCCAAAATGCTGCGTTTTGGGACTTTTTTTTTTCAGGGTCCAAAATGTTCTATTTTAAACACCAAAAAATTGAAAACCTTAAGTTTGTTGTTCAAATATTGAACTTAACTTGTAGTTCTTCAGGATGTGAACGTAATTGAAGTACTTTTGAGAGGGCAAGAAACTTTAAACATGACTTCTTTTTTTACAAATCTTATTATTTTATTCTCTTTCTATAATTAAGTTAATTATTTATAACCATTCATTATTTAGGTTCACACGAAAAGAAGGAATCATATGACTCAAAATAAGATGAATGAGTTGGTCTATGTTATGTTTAATCGAAAATTGAAAGGGAAAAGAACTATAAGGGAGCTTAACAACATAGATCTTTCTTCTGATAATGAATGGATCACTGAGAATAATGAAAAAAGAGATGAGAAGACATAGATGAAGTAGAAGACGAAGTCATTGAAGTTCAAGAAGTAGAAAATGTTGAACCTCGTGGCACTGTTGATGATTTGAAGATTCCAGTGGATGAACTAGAAATGGGAGACATTGATGATGATGATTTTGATGTGTGATATATGCTTCGATGAACTTTTGGATAATGATGTTCTCAATTTGTAATGTTACTCGTGGTTGTTGCTTTGTTTTTGTTAGTTTTTGATTGAACTTATGATAAATTTTTTAGACATCTTGATAATTAGCTAATTACATATTGAGACTATAAATTGATGTTGGATAAAGATCTTGAAATATGTTAATAAGATGAATTTATGACTTATGAGCATTTATATATATATACATAAATAAATATTAGTAATTGTTTAAATGGTTTATATAATATTTTTTTTAAAGAAATTCATAAAATCTTACGATCTTAATCTGATTTTGTGATTCGATCTATCTTATTCCTCTTCTAATCTTAAGTAAGATATCGATTTTAACTATGCTGCCACGATGATCAAATTTTTACGCCATGACACAAGTTGTGGGCACATAGTAACATCTCCTTATGGTGCGCCATGGTGCACTCTTTTTTTCTTTTTTCTTTTATTAAAAAAAGAAAGTCTTAAGATTAAAATAATTATAAAAGGCCCAAATAAAATAAGGTATTCACAATCATTTTTATGCCGATATCATATCTCACACCAAGTTAAATTTGGGTATTGGATTGAATTAAGAAATAAATAAACTAATGTTAAAAGAAGCAAGCAAGTGACTTTGAGAGAGAAAAAAAAAAAGAGTGAAAGGTTGATAAATACTATAGAAGAAACATGTGGGGTTTGCAATAGCTATGAGAATGCAATTATTAAGCGTGTGTTATGATTACTTTGATTTTGCAAAGAACAAGTTTGAATATTTCAAACCAAAGTAATTAAAACTTTTCCACATTTTAATATTTATGGAAAAAGTAATTCACATCCCTTTTTATTTTAGAGTTTCCTTATCTTCTTCTCTATAGATTCAAATCAAACTTTTTCCATTGATAATGAAACCTTTCTTTTGCACACGTTTATAAAAAAAAAAGGTGTCTGGTTTTGGATCAACAAGTTTCTCTCTCACACTCCAATCTTTTAATTAATCTGATCTCCATGCTTATTGCCTTAATTCCTTCAATTATTGCTGGCATCCTATCCCGTGTTTTTTTTCTTCATTTATCACTCTGTCATTCTAAATATAGGTGAAAATGGGCTAACTTGTTTAATCTTTATTTGAGTTGAAAATTGTCCAACTCATTTAACTTTTTTATTTTTGTTTTTTTAGCGTGGCTCGTTTAACATATTTATTGGGTGAGCTAACTCGTGTAATTTTGTTTTAGGCAAAAGATCCTTTTGTGCCTCTACGTTGGGGTTAATTTCAGTTATACTGCTAACGTTTAATTTGTGTCAATTATGCCCCAATATGAAAAGTTGGTGTCAATTATACCCTAACCTTAATATTTTTGGGCCAAAGTCCTATTTTGGTCCCTCAAATTTGCTCAAAGTTCTATTTTAGTCCTTCAAATCTCCGGAGAACTTTTCGACGAGATGCACGGCGGCCCCGACGACTACGAAAGCTCTTAATCCAAGCTTTTTTGACCTCCTAAGTTCAATGACGACCTTCATTTTGTGAACAAATGACCGAAAATATGATTTTCGGCGATTGTGTAATTTTTCGACGTCTATGTAATTTTTCAGCGGCTTGCCAATCATTTTTTTTTTTGCAAAATGAAGGCCTTCATTGAACTCAGGAGGTCAAAACACCTTGAATTAGGAGTTTTCGTAGTTGTCGGGGCCGCCGTGTATCTTGCCGGAAAGTTCGCCAGAGACTTGAGGGTCCAAAACGAAACTTTGAGCAAATTTGAGGGACCAAAATAGGACTTTGGCCCAAAAAAATTGAAGTTAAGGTATAATTGACACCAATGTTTCACATTGGGAGCATAACTGAGACAAAACAAATGTTAGGGGCATAACTAAAACTAACCCCAAACGTTAGGGGCACGAAAGGATCTTATTCCTTTGTTTTAATTTACTATTTTTTTTTTTGTAATTTTTTACTTATAATTATCTTATCTAGTTTGTTTGAGTGAAATATATAATCATTTGTAGGTGTATAGGTGATAATTGACTTTTTTTTTTTGAAGTCATAAAGGTATATATATATAATTATAGAGGAAACCTACTATTTGGTCCTTCCTTTTTTCACACTTTTAACTATTTGGTTCCTGCATTTTTGAAATAGACTATTTGGTCCCTCATTAATTACAAATGACAACTCGTTAGTCCCTCTAGCCTATATCTGTTACTAATAGTGATGACCTGACCGTTAAGTGCACATGTGACATGTTAAATGCCACATAATTAATTATTTGGTCCTTCTATTTTAAATCTGAAATCTGAGTCGGCTCTGTCTTTCAAAACATAACCATTTAGTCCCTCTTTTAGGATTAGCAAAAAGATTCCACAAGCAACGGCTATGATTTCTCTTGGGATTTGTTGTGGATTTTTAAGAGTGAGAATAATGGAATAAAGAAGCCAAGCTATGGAGGTAAGTCCACATCCACTGTGAATTCCTCCGAGACTTTGAAGGAAGGAAGTGATGATGGTTTCCTCTATATGAAATAGAGTGACCGAATAGTAGGTTTCCTCTATATGAAATTATGAATCTTATATGGTGCATGCTTATTTTTATTTTTTAATTACATGATGGTGAAGTAATGAAATGATAAGGCCAAAGTCCTATTTTGGTCCCTCTGTTATGCTCATTATTCCAAATAGATCCCCAAGTTATTTTTCATTCTATATTGATCCTTCAGTTATCCAAAACTTGTCAAAGTTGGTCCCTCTAACATTTTTCATCCATTTTTCCGTTAAAAAAAAGAGGAAAAATAAACTTTCATCCCCAAAAGTTTTATTTTCTTATATTAAGGTCCTTTTTTTATAATCGGAGTCGTTTTCAGTGCAGAGATTGAGAGAGAGAGAGAGAGAGAGAGAGAGAGAGAGAGAGATTTTGTGTTTTTGGGCAAATTCACTTAAAATCTTAATTTATTTCATTTTCTTACGTTTTGATCCTATTATAAAAAGAAAAGGACCTTAATATAAGAAAATAAAACTTTTGGGGATGAAAGTTTATTTTTCATTTTTTTAACGGAAAAATGGATGGAAAACGTTAAAGGAACCAACTTTGATAAATTTTGGATAACTGAAGGACCAATATGGAACGAAAAATAACTGAGGGACCTATTTGGAATAATGAACATAACAGAGGGACCAAAATAGGACTTTAGCCAAATGATAATGTTCAATTGTTCAATTTGATATTATGATATATATGTACATATTATCCTCTAAAAAAATCCAGTGTCTTGATATATAAATGATTAATTCCATAAAATTGTATGGTGTACACTTAATATTTTGGACAAGTCATGATGGGGTACAGAAAGAGGCATTATCAGCTACACCTACAAGGATACAAGTCACTTAAGAAGCTTATTATTTATAGAGACCAAAGCACATTTAATCAATGATTCAAAGATATTAATTATTAATTAAGCAGTATTTATATGGTGTACCCATTTTTGTATTAACTAATTAATCCCAAGTTTGGGGATTAGGGAGTTTATAATATATAAATGATAGTATCATAATAACCCTACAACTCATGCCTAGGTTTTCAGTGACACATGCAATGTAAAGTTGGATTCCTTTCATTATTCTGTTTAATTTCAAATTAAGGACAAACCATTTCACATACACTCAAAATCAAGTCCAAATATATATCTTCTGACTAGTAGCAATTTAACCATTTGAGTGGATAAAATGTATTTGATACCAAAAAAAGAAAACAGTTATTACAGAGCTACTAAATTTACCCAAAAAAAAAAACTGTGAGATGAAGGTTATTTATCTATTTATTTATGAAGAATCTAAAGAAGAGTATGTGGTACATAACAAGCTAATTAATTGAACTTAAAAACTAACTAATTTATCTATTTGTCTATTTTTCTTTTTTGGTATGTAAACAAAAGAATACTTTTAAGGAGCAATTTGGGCCGCATATCCATTATAGTCGTTAAAGATAAAAGTGTGGCCCATTTATCATATTAAACAAAATAGCCCATCAAAGCCTATTTTTTATGTTAACCAAGCTAGGTATACTGTAAAATTTGAAGGCTTTTCATAACACTGATTGATTTAGTTTTCAAAGAAGAATAAGAGATATGTTGCCTCTTAATATAATTATCTTCTATCTATAATCTTTCTTATACATTGTAGTTGTTTCTATTGTGAATTGCGATAGAAATGTAAATTTTCTTTACTTGAGGTTTTTATGCAACAGCTTATATATTTCTTTTGTAGGACAATGTTATAAAGATGTCAATTATAATAAAATCATATTATTTATCTCTTTCTCTTTCTTCAATTCATTCAACATAGAAAACAAAAAAAATAGTATTTTATCACCAAATTAAATATCAGATCCAGTGTTATGAAAATCGAATCATATCGAATAGGCGGGACTTGAAAGTGAAAGCAGATTGATTTGGATTATTGGACCATTTATGTTGTACTTTTGTGTGTGTAGAATAACAAAATTATAAACTTAAAAATATATATTGTTGTTATATAAATTTTATAGTTATATATATTTTATTAATTATTGTTTACTTGTTCTCTCAACTTAAGAACCAGCCCTACTTGTTCTCTCAAATTCACTATAAACCCATGTTGAGTCACTAAGCAACTAATCATTAATCCCCAATACTTGATGTTTGTGTTGACACATACTTGGCGTTTATAACGGACGGGTTAAATTTTGATCCGAAGTCATTTTTAAAAAACCAACGGAGTCACAATATAAGGAAAACATTTTCTTTTTTTTTTTTTTGGCTTTTTTAGTTGATTTTATAAGCTAAAGCCTAAATGGAAAAAAAATTAGGGATAAATTACACTTTAGTATCCTATTCTATGAATCGATTTCACTTTGGTACCCTGTTCTTTCAAAAGTAACAGTTTGGTACCCTATTTTTTGCACCGTTAACATTTTGGTACCCCGTTCTTTCAAAAGTGACATTTTAGTACTATGTTCTTCACATCGTTAACACTGTGGTAGCTTGTTTTAGGACCGATTTCATTTTGGTGACATGTTCTTTCACAATTTGTTACCCTATTCTATCTTTCTTATGGTATAAAATTATTAACGGTGAAAAGAACAAGATACCAAAATGTCACTTTTAAAAGCCTTTCATTTGCCACGTCCTACCATTCTTGAGTATTTCAAACAATAAGAGCCTTTCATTTGATCCAACCTTCCACCATTTGCCATGTCACCATAGAACATTACAAAAAGGTAGGAACTATGCATCTAACCAGTGTTGTCAGAACTGAACCGGATAGAGACTCGGACAAGCATTTGGCTCACGGTCTGATTGGTTTAACCGGTTGAACCATCGGTCGGACCGGATGACTCAATAAATAATTATTTTTAATATATTAAATATAAATACTATATATTTTTTGTTTGTGGTTTAAGAGATGCATTTAATTTATTACTAAATACATTTCTTCATCTAAATAATATAATTTTTCTCT
>QANZ01023999.1:41356-52051 GCA_003254925.1 Chamaecrista fasciculata
TATTTATATTTATATTTATATTTATATTTATATTTATATCTATACTATATTATATGTGTGAAGGGTGTTTTAGTTGGTCAAAATTAATTTTATTTTAAAATATTAAAAGAGGAAAAAATAGTGGAGGGAGTTAAGTAACTTCCCACTACTTTGATGATTACAAAAAAAAAATAAGAGGAAACTTAGTATTTGGTCCCTCCTTTTTTACTAAGTTAACAGTTTAGTCCCTAATTTATTTTACATACATATTTACGTGCCCTAGTTATATTATATGTGTGAAGGTGCTTTTGGTTGGTCAAAAATTAATTAAATAAAAAATTAAAAAAATAAGAAATAAACATGTGGAACTTGATAATTGGCTAAGTGTATAGATAATGAGAAATAGAAAATAGTATATGAGATTTAAAAAAGTGAAAATTTGTTATTTGGTTTTTTAATTTTCACACTTCTAACAATTTAATCCTTGAATAATAAAAATATATTATTTAGTCATTGAATACCTACAAATGTCAAATCAAACATTGCATAAATATTTTTGTGCTCGTTAAAGCATAAAAAACCTCTAGTATATATATATTGTTCAATGTTTATATGCATCCTATAACGTAACAGATCAAAAGAAAAAATAATAATAAATAAATAAATATCGCAATATCATGTTGGCTTTCTCTTTCGTGATGAAAGGAGAGAAACTATAATATAAAAAGGGACTAAATTAATTCGAGTCTCCAGCAATAATTTAGAATGAAGACCAGTGATAATATACTTTTTAGATGTATTAAAAGAAATAACTTTTTCCCATATAAAATATTTAAAATTTACGTAACTACACCTTAAAATATTTCGTTTAATCTAACATTAAAAAAGGGTAAATTACATTTTTTTACCTTATAGTTTGGTCATATATCACTTTAGTACCCTATGATTTAAAATTTACACTTTGATAGTTGATACCCTGTGGTATCCTAACTTTGGTACCCTTTAGAGCTATTTTGTAATTTTAACCATAACAAATATAACAAAAATTACATATTGACCCCAATATTTTCAAAAAATTACAAATAGGTCCTTATATACATATTATTTAGGGACTAAAATGAAAACTATAAAAAAAATTAAGGATGAAAATGTAATTTTATCAAAATTTGTTACGGTTAAAATTTTAAAATAACTCTAAAGGTGCCAAAGTGTTAAAAGGAGAATTCCATAAGGTACCAAAGTGTCACTTTTCAAACCATAAAGTATCAAAATATAATTTTAAAATTTACGTAACTACACCTTATAATATTTCGTTTAATCTAACATTAAAAAAGGGTAAATTACATTTTTTTTACCTTATAGTTTGGTTATATTTCACTTTGGTACCCTGTGATTTAAAAAGTGACAATTTAATACCTTGTGGTATTCTCCTTTAACACTTTGGTACCCTTTGGAACTATTTTGTAATTTTAACCATAACAAATATAGCAAAAATTACATACTGACCCCAATATTTTCAAAAAAATTACAAATTGGTCACTATATACATATTATTTAGGGACTAAAATGAAAACTATAAAAAATAAATGAGGGTCAAAATGTAATTTATGAAAAATCTATTATGGTTAAAATTATAAAATAACTCCAAAGGTGGCAAAGTGTTAAAAGAGAATTCCATAGGGTACCAAATTATCACTTTTTAAACCATAAAGTACCAAAGTATAATTTACCCTTAAAAAAATTACAAGAAAGAACAAACCTGCAAGATATATGAGTGCATCCATCAACCTTCTCCACAAAAAACCGACACTTAGGGCATCTCCTCCACATCTTATTTTTAGCAAGCTCCATCATCATCACATCCTCCAATACTCCTTCCTTCTTCAACCTCTGAAACTCCTCGCACGCCATGTCAGCATGCCACGTCACCCGACACTGAGCGCAAAACAACCTTCGACAATTCGGACACTCCGATGACGTCACCACCGCCACGTCCTCTTCGTCAACCACCATCATCGCCGAACAATCCTTAAACGGACAATAAAATCTTTGAGTCTTCCCAAACCCTAATACAACATTTTCACAAAGTGCATTTTCCCACCTCCCAAACACGTCCTCTGGAATTATCCCTCGAAACGACGTCGGATCCAACACCAAGGAGCATTTCGGGTCGGGGCATTTAACAGTGGATATGTTCTCCTGGATCTTTGATGCCACGTAGGATCCCATGCAATGAGTACAAAACACGTGACCGCACGTGATGTTGTTGTTGTTGTTGTTAAAAAACATTTCTCCCATGAGTTTGGAGTCCATGCAAATGTCGCAAAAGAACATGTTGTTGTTATTCTGGAAGGTTCTAGAAGATTCACCTGTATCTACAATTTTGCCCTTGCCTTTATTATTATTATCAATGTTTCTTGATGGCGTGGCATTATTATTGTTTTTGTTCATGTTGGTGGATGATGAAGACATGAGGGCTTCTTGAAGTGAAATCTGTTCAGCATATCTTTCATCGGAGATTGGAAATATGTCATCTTCATCGTAAAGTGCTGAGAAGTAGAATTCATCTACAGAGAGATCTGGGTTGGTGAAATCACAAGATGATGAAGACATGACGAGATGAAGATTAATGGATTCCAATGTGTTTTTTTTTTATTCTAAGTTGGGTTTTTTAATATGGGCTTCAGTTTCTTGGGAATATATATATATAGATGTGAATGAATGAAGCAATGAATATAATAATGCATGAAGCGTCGTTATATGGGACTTCCAAGGGTCTTGAGTGAATCAATGAATGCTTGAATGCACCTTTTAGGCTTTTAGCATTGGAAATTTGGAAGTTAATTAGTCACTTTATTATGAGTTTCACTGGGAATTCTAAATGACAGCACGCCTGGCACACACATTATATATATATATATATGATGCAATTAGTAGTTGGATTTTGAGACTTGAAAGGACCTTAATATATATCATCGCTAGAGTATGTATGGGAAAAGGATGATTGTTAATTAAAGCAAATAAATTTTCCAGTCAATGGATTAGGTATTTAATTGGGCCTCGAGATATTTTACTCAAATCTCAACATCCAAATACCGCTGTAAAGTCATTTGGTGGTTATCAAAACCGGACCGGCCATTGAACCGGCCGAAGGAGGGGTTCAAGGTTCAATGGTTCAACCGGGGTCCAACCGGGGTCGGACCGTTGATAAATAAATAAATTAAAAATAATAAAAANGATACCCCCAAAACAAGGTAGAAAATGCTGAAGTTATTTAGGAAAGGATTTATTTGAGTGGGCACGTGAAGAATGAGAGAAAAATAAGAATTGGCTAAAATAACAAATTGGTCTTGAATAAATATAACAGATTGGTCAGCAGTTAGTTTACCTCCTTTCATAAAAATTCCTACAATATTCTATAAGATAAAAAATATGGTATTTACAATTACCAACATATAAGGCTGGGAGATGATGAGTTTGAGCTCAACAGAACACTACTTCATTTACTTAAGATTAAATCCACCTTAATTACTTACTTAAAGTGATTGTAATTAAACACGATGAGACCCTTTCTTTTAATACTACCAAACCACACACCTTAGCACTGTTCCCGGGAAAGGAAGGAGGTGTTTCCCGTCCTTCAAAACATTTACAACCTTGTCTAAGTAAGGACGTTGCGAACTTATATAGTTTACTGTCCAAAGGACAAATTTACTGACTACCCTCTACTCAATTAGTTAATTGTTTTAATTTATGGTAAAAATAGCAACCTTGTAGGAACAGTAGGTTAATGTAAAAATATTAAGATTACATCGAGATAATTTTAATTTATAAATAAATTGACATAAAAGTTTTTTCAAAAAATAAAAATCTCTTTTCCATATGTTTTTGGACAATTCTCCATAATTATATATGTGCTTTTGCTTCATGCATGAAGTTCACGAAAATTTTAGATGTGGCTCAATCTAGTTAGCCTTCCCCTGTGAGTTGCTTCTTAGCTTATATATATATATATATATATATATATATATATAAATTAAGAGTATTTACTGTCGGGAACAGTGACCGATCCTTTCAGTATGGGTCATTCACTTAAGAGTAAACAACTAACTACATAATGCTTTTTATACTGAAAGATGAAGTTCAAATTCCCACTGCTGTTAAAAAAAATCAAGTGAAGAACCACTTGACCACACTCATATAGTTTTCTTAGGCTCCGTTCGTTTGCGCTTATAATAAAATCTGCTCTGATTATAATTAGAGTATGATTATAATCAAAGTTGATTATTTGTGTATTGGTGTTTGGATGAAAGTTGATTATTTGGTGTGAAATTATTGAAATGGGTGTGCAATAATTGTGGTTGGTAGATAGAAGGGTAAGGAAATTGATAAATTGTATAAGGGTAGAAATGAAAAAAAATTGAAAAAAGTAGGAAAAAGTAAGATGTGATTTGATTATAATCAAAGGTAAATTACACTTTAGTACCCTGTGGTTTGACCCTATTTCACTTTGGTACCCTGTGGTTTGAAACCTGACACTTTGGTACCCTGAGGTTTGGACCTTTAACACATTGGTACCCTCAAAACGTTTTCCGTCCAATTTAACGGAAATTCAGCATCTCACTTGCGCTTCTTCAACCAAATTTAGCAAAAATCAGCAAAGCCGCTTCCTGCAACTTAAGATTCTCCGACGTGAGGCACTGAAACATGAAAGGCAAGAGCTCAGGCCAGCCGCCATCGGGCAAAATAGCGGAGGAAAGTTCGGAGACGGTATCGCAAAGCTTCTTGGTGATGGATTTAACATCCTCGCTCTGAAGGGAATTCAAAAGAACCAACTTTGAGTGAGGACTGAGTATTCGACGTGAGTCTGTGCCAAAGATTGGAGTCTTGGCGCGTGAATTGCCTACGAAGCAGAATTACAGACATGGTTCTGGTCTCGGCGCGAGGCGATGATTGGAGGAGTTGAGCGAGCTTGGCACAGAGAGCATCAGGATGAGCCTAGACGCAGAGATTGAAGAGAGACTAGGTGTGAGAGCGTTGGTCATTGGTGGTTGACATAAGATTGGAAATTAGGGATTTCGTCCCACATGGTGTCCAGATTTGATACCCGCTCCGATACCCAGATTCGATAAGCCACTTGCACAGGCACTTGCAACATCGTCATGTCATTCGCCTTCAACGACCCTGGATCTGGAATCGTCCCCTTCGCTATCTCCCTACACAATCATCAATCAACAACACAAAATTAAACCATATCAGGATTCAATCATCGACGAATTTCACGCTTTAATTAGAAGAAAATTGAAAAATCGAATCGAATCGTGACCTAGTTGCGCTCTTGAGAGAGTAGGAGATTTCGCAAATTGGGATTGGGGCTCCGTAAGGGTTTGTGACGGAGACCTTGGCGAGGTACTCGATACACTCGCGGCTCATGCGCTTGAAGTCGACCTCGCCTCCGGCTTCTTCACGTTGGCTATATTCTCTGCTAAGAAACCCTTGGCTTTATCGATCAACTGAGACATTTTCTTACAGATTACTGATGATGATTATAAGATTACTCTTACTGATTTTAAAAATTACAATTACGATAGTGTTTCTTTTTTACAATTACTGATTTTACAAATTACAATTACGATTTTGATTTTAGAGAGGAGATGGATTTTGATGAACACGAAGACACAGAGACGGTGAGATGCTAAATTTCTCTTAAATTGGACGAAAAACGTTTTGAGGGTACCAATGTAGTAAAGGTTTCCGGGAACAGGTCAAGCCATTCAGAGTTACCGAGAAAACGGTCAATCCTTTGAAACACAAGATTCCCATTAAACAGCTTATTGCACCAAGTATATTTTTGACCAGTATAGCCAAGATCAATAAGTCTGCAAGAATAAATACAACTTTGAAATTCTCTAATTCTAGACAAACAAGCAGAGTGGTACCCCCATTTTTCATCTAAAGCCAAAACATCATTATAATCCAACCACCAACCAAGGTATAGAAATCAAGGGAGCAATCTCAGACAAATTTTTCCAAAGGATTCTACGCTTACATCTGTCAGGGCTAGCATGTATAAAAGAACAAAAAAGAGAAGGTAGACAACAGACCTTCACAGTGGCATGAATTTCCTGAAAAGTATGACCATGGATAGTCAAATTGGCTCTGTTTCGATCCCACAAAAGCCATATGCCTCCCACATAGCCTATAGGATCCACAACATACCAGGAAGAGTACCCCAGTGTACTAATGATATGCTGAGCTTTGTCCCCAACAACCCTTGTTTCAGATAACAGCACGACAGAAGGGTTGTTTGTATTCATCAAATCCATGAAAACTCTCTTATAATCTCTACTAGCAGCTCCTCTAGTGTTCCAGGCAAAAATATTGATCGGCTCCATAATACGATAAAATAAAAACAGAACTTTGCTCCACTTGGCCAGCTTCAGATTCAGGACTAGAAGGTGGTGGTGAGAAAGAAGACTCACCCAAATTACTGAGAACGTCTGGTCCGCACTCCACTAGGTACATAAGGAATCTTGTTTCTAGCTTCAGCGAGGCGATGACGGAGACGTCGGCCGCCTTTAACTCGATCATTCCCATTATTGACACCCTGATTCTGTGGTGAACCCAGAGGCAAAATCTCACAATCCTTACAGTTATCTTATAGAACCTCGTTTGTATTGCTAGAGTGTACAAGCCGCTTGGTATGTCCATTTGACTCGACGGGAACACAAGAATCAGGGCATTCATTCAGAGTTCCTTCAGATATGTTTACAACTGGTTCTGCTAACATTCCAACCTTCTCTGGCGATTGGCCACCATTTAAAGAGTAATTCTTGACATTATGAGTAGGAGAATGAGAAATGGAGGATTTTAGATTATCAGAGGGAGCCAAAAGATGAGTATCGCAAGAATGCAAAGTCATTCCTTCACTAGAAGAAACCATTGTCCCTGCTGATCGGAGAGAAGCAAACAAGGCCTCATCGCTAGAATTTTCCATCTCCAAGGATTTCCTGAATAACGCAACATCCAGATGCAAATGAGCCTATGTCGAAGAAAGAGGATTGGGAGACGAAGCTTGATTAGGAATTGGTATAGGAAAGAGGGGTGAAGGCTCGTTGTGAGGCTCAAGAAAAGAAGCATTAGGGTTAGATAGGTGTTTTGGGTCAAATGCTTTCTCTTTCATCACATGGTTAGGAGTAGTCATTGGGCCTATTGGGCCCAAATTACCAACAGAAACCCTCGGAGGAGAAGTGGGTATTGCCAAAGATTGTTGGATAATAGGGGATGCTTGTGACTTTTGACTAAAAGCACTGCAAGAAGGTTTTGGGAGTCCCAAAAAATCATTCTTAAAGCACAGATCAAGAGAGGCAATACGCGAGCTTTCCCCCACATTTCTATTCTCAGTAAAAACATCTTCAGGGTGTGCAGAAGGACTTTTAGGAACATCAGAGCAGGTTTGATAGGCGTCATACCCCGGGTCAGGCCTCGAAGACGATGGGACATTTGAATTCAAATTCTTTGTCTTCTTCCTTCGTACAGTGACCCATCCAGAGTTGGCCGGAGGGAGGCTCGCCGGAGCAGGGGATTTGGGTGGGTTAGAAGCAATAGGGTTAGAGGAGAGAGGGCAAGAGCACGTTGGATGTCCAATCTTACCACACTTGAAGCAAAACCCAATGTTTCCTTCATATGCAATCGGTTGTGCGATTCCGTCAAGATCCATCTCATCTAATAAATCATGTTGGAGGTTAATCAGGACACAGATTCGTGCGAAGTTGGCTTTATAAAGATGGTGCGTAATTTCATCCATCCCTAAGAAGACTCCCAAAGTGTCCCCAATCTTTACAAGAGCTTTTGGGTTAAAGAATTCCAGAGGTAGGTGTTGGGAAATCACAAGGGCGTCGCGCAGCGGAAGCAAAAATAAAATCGCATAATAAAATCGCATAATAAAACTAAAACCAAGGATCCGCTATATAGATCTGTATCAGTAAGAGGATTAGAAATTTACCCAAATCAATCGGTGACTTTTCTGTCTACGATGCTGAGGAGTCCACTCCAAGTGTGCTCCCTCTGCCGGTGATCCACACGAACAGTTTTGGAGATGCCTAGGTGTTAGCCTCCTTCACTTCTCCAAGTGAATCAGGGACCTCTATCTACGGTGTTCTTCAATTCAAGAACAATTCTTGAATCTCCAAGAACAAAGATGGCGCCTATGATCAAGAATCCAATCATTGATCTCACACAACCTTGTCACACAAACCCTAAACTCCTTTAATTTTGTGCGCCACTTTCTCTCTCTAGAAAAACCAGGGTTTCGTTTTCTCTCTCTTCACCAAAAGCCAAAATCGAATTTTGCTCTTGTGTTTTGCTAGGCTAAAAGTCGAGTTTTCCCTTAGTGTGTAAGGCTCTAGTGAAATTCGACTTATGATATATATTTATAGGGTTTGGGACTTTTGATAATTATAATTAGGGAATCCCTAAATTATAGGATTATCAATTTATAAAATTATGAGATCACAATATCATAATTTTAGGACTTGAATTCCTAATTAAAATATTACCTTAATATTTCAATTTGAATTCAAATGCAATCTTTGAGAATCAAATTGGAAAATCAAATCTTCCCAAGATACTCATGTCATGCGCCATCCCCTATTAAAAAATGTTGGAATTTAATAAATCAAAATAGCAATCCTAACTTTTAGGAAGTTATAACTAACTTGTTATCTTCCAACAATATTGAATTAAAATATTACCCTAATATCTTTAATTCAATTTGAACCTAGAATTCGAATTCCCCTATAAATATTGAATTAAAATATTACCCTAATATCTTTAATTCAATCTTGAATCAAAATCAAATTTTGAATTCAAATTCAAGCCATGATTTTAATTAACAAAACATTTTCATTAATTAAAATGCTATTATATGAGACGCCAACCCCCTCTCCCATTATCCTAATATTAGTGAATTTAATAAATCAATCATTTTCCTAACTTTTAGGAATCTTATTCAATTTATTATTCCTTAATATTATAAATAGGAATGCAATTGTAAATAGACTAATCACATTATCTATTTAACAATTAATATATATATATATATTTAAACTTGTCCCACAAATTTAAATATCATATATGTAGATATTTATCTAAGACAAGATTTCATGTCCCAATACAATCAATTATGTCTTAAACGGTGTCACTAATGTGACCCACGAATTAACCCTAATTCGTGTCCCAGCGTGGCATCTTGATCCTGCTCGTGTGTGACCCAGCAAGCCCCACGCGAAGTTGGCAGCAAGTCATCTCTATGACTCACAAGTCGAGAGCGGGCTCTAGCAAGCCATCACGACTACCCAAAACACGTGAGTTATCGCTTATCGCCAAAACGACTTAACCTTAGTACCACCTTGTCTTGATCCCTATTGCCCTACGATATTTTGGTCATGGATTAGGCACGGGAAAGTCATCCATAATCCAAACCTCAACTTTCTCGATTCCTTGAGTAAGTCCCATTTACTAGTGTGGCCACACATTCCTTGGACAGACTCATCGAGGGGCCCAGTTAAATATCTCCCATCTTTAATGAGGGACAAAATTCCATCTTGGTCAACCACATTCTTCAGCACGGCAATCAACCAAACCCGTACTCAGCCCTTATGGCTACCCTGCTACGGGTAACGTTAGACTAGGCCAAAGTTTGACAACTGTAACGCCGGAATAATGAAGACCTCAGGTCTAAGGGCATCGTGACAGGTGTACAGGAGATGCTAGCTCATGACTAAAACCCATGCAGGACTCTTCGGGTCAGTCCAGCAACTTGTAACCCTTTACATAATTGCATCATGACTTTCGTAAAGCATCTAGTGCATGTATCTCCATACACCAAGGTCATGCTGGTCTTGGTTCATTCTCGCTCCCACGAGAACAATCGACCAGGGACAAATTTAGATCAATTATCACATAATTAATCAAGGACGCTATCATAGCAAACATGCTAATAATATGATAACAACATAATCTATCTCTATAGATTAATCCATATGTTCAAAACATATACATAAAATGATTGGCCCTAGGGCACAATCTCCATCAGTAGGTTCTCGAGACAAATCCAAACCGGTGAGAAAGCATCCCTCACAGCCATAGAAGAAGAGAAACGCGGTTTCCAAATTTGAACAGATAAGAAATGGCCATGGATGAAATTAGTACCACTTAAAAGTGCTTTCCATCGATCCTCAAGGCAAGAAAAAACCATTTCCCCCTTTTATGAAAAAAAAACTCTCATTTGTCCAAAATGAAAGCTATATCTTAGTTGCAAAAATTATTTAATATTATTTACCTTTTGAGTTGATGAATTAATAAATAAATAAAGTTTGTCTATATCCATATAGAAAATGGAAATTTTGGGGACCTAGCTAGGTACATGTGATATCCAAATACATTCCATTTGCACAAGGTAAGGGCAAAGTTTGTTTTGATTTCTTGTTGTTTATTATATACTTCAAATGAATATTAATCAATTGTCTTGATCATCAATTATTATCAGGCCAAAGTCTCAAATTGGTGTTGGAGATTGTGCCCTAGGGCCAATCATTTTATAGATATGTTGAGAACATATCAATTAATTTATGGAGATAAATTAATGGTTATCATATTATTAGCATGTTTACTATGATAACAATCCGTGATTAATTATGAGATAATTAATCTAAA
>QANZ01023999.1:63007-77232 GCA_003254925.1 Chamaecrista fasciculata
AAAAAAAAAACATAACGGGTGCTGACGTGGCCATAACGGGACACGTCAGTGCATAACGGGACACATCAGCGTCCGTTATGGCCACGTCAGCATTTTTGTAACGCCAATATGACGGAGGGACCAATTAGTGCAGCGTTTGCAAAATTCGGGGACCGGCTAGTACAATGGGTAAAATTCAGGGACCTATCTGTCAGCGAGTGCATAAATCAGGGACCGAAAAGTTATTTTACTCATTTCATATAGGTCCGATATGTTATCCATGATGGTTCAAATTAGTCCCAAAAATACTTTCGAGATGCGATTTGATCTCATTTGCTAAACTAGGCAAATTAAAGAAATAATAACTCTTCAAGAGTTAGCACATAACTTCAAATTGGTTGTATTCGGACTTAAAACGAGAGAGATATATGATCAATTTTACTTATTTGACTTTGAAATGAGATATCCACTTTTGGGACTCGATTTGACCATATTTATTGATCGTCCTAGAGTACTAAACAAAATTGTTCAGAGAGAAATTCATTTTATTAAAATAATGGTTCTTTTTCTTAAGGCCAAAATCCTATTTTGGTCCCGCAGTTATGCTCAGTGTTCCAAATTGGTCCCCCAGTTGATTTTCGTTCCATATTGGTCCCTCAGTTATTCAAAACTTGACAATGTTGGTCCCTCTAACAGTTTCCATCCATTTTTCTGTTAAAAAAAAGACAAAATTGATTTTTAACTCCTAAAAGTTTAAATTTTTTGCATTAAGGACCTTTTTCTCTATTATAGGACTAAAATGTATGATAAAAGAAATAACTTGGGGTTTTAGTTTATTTCACACCAAAAAATAATCTCTCTCTCTCTCTCTCTCTCTCTCTCCACCCATGACTTCTTCCAAACCCACCGTCTCTCCAGCTGCCACAGCCACCTTATGCACAGTCTTATACGAATACCTCCTCGCAAAGAACACAAAGATGAATTCAAATCCTTCCCAAACCAACTCTTCCATTCACTCCTCTCCGTGACATGATCCACCACCGTAATCAACACACTACTCAAGAAATTCGCCGCCCCAATCACACTCAAATACAGAGCAATCCCAACAATCCTCATGGAATCCGGCACTTGATCATAAAAATACTCTTGCAAACCCACCAAAGCAAACCCATCTCCGAACCCAATTATCAGAAACTGCAGCGCCAGCCACCACACACTCATTGGCATGATGCTCTGTTTTTTGACGTTTTCGAGTCTCTGTTTTTCGACGAGGGCGGCGACGACCATGGTGGCCACGGAAAAGGTCATGCCGAATAAACTAAAACCCCAAGTTATTTCTTTTATCTTACATTTTAGTCCTATTATAGAGAAAAAGTCCTTGATGCAAAAAATTTAAACTTTTAGGAGTTAAAAATCAATTTTGTCTTTTTTTAACAGAAAAATGGATGGAAACCGTTAGAGGGACCAACTTTGTCAAGTTTTGAATAACTGGGGGACCAATATGGAACAAAAAATAACTGGAGGAACAATTTGGAACACTGAGTATAACTGGGGGACCAAAATAGGACTTTGGCCTTTTCTTAATCACAGAGATAAATTTTAGTTTAATTTTCTTTATAAGAATGAAGACTTTTCTTTCTTTCTCAACTAATTCATTTATTATAACACATGAAATAGTAAAACCGTCTAAATCAGGTGTCAAACTCAAAGATAATGAAAATGACAAGACATAATCATGTTTTAGATTAATGATGAAAAAAATGGAAAAGTATGAGGACCAAAATGCAACAAAAAAAGATTGAGGACCAAAATGAAATTCAATTTATAGTATGAGGACCATAATCGGGTTTTGACCAAAATTTTATATAATTGTCATTCAGTTACATTTTTTAATAAAGTTTGAGGACCAAAATGAAATTCATTTTATAGTATGAGGATCATAATAGGGTTTTGACCAAACTTTATATAGTTGTCATTCAATTTCATTTTTCGATAAAAAAAATTACGAAAATTTATAATGCATAAAAAATAACTTCTGCAATTGTCCATCGATACTTTGAAATTTTAGATACCTTTTAGACACCTTGAATATTATTATATCATTAGACAGACAGACGTATTTCAAATGTTATATATATATATATATAACGAAAACAAGAAAAGTATAAGAGCATCTAAGTTATGGGTAACAGAGGAGAATAAGAATAATAATAAAATATACGGAGAATTTTCAAATAATAAAAAGCGTTCTAACTTATATGTTATAATTTAATTGGCTCGTAGAGGGACATGGAGGCATGGAAATTGTGGCAGAGAACAAAATAAATTAAAATTTAAAATAAAATTGGAAAGATTCGATTGTTAGGTATATATGGTGATGGCGCAATTACCATAAGAATCCAAACAAAATGCTAAAGAAATTTTATGTAATGTTCCAAAACCACAAGAATCCAAAGAGCAAAGTGTATGAATAGAATAAATGCTGTGTGATGGGATTAGGGATGGCAATTTATATTCAAAGTTAGGATATCCGTCCGTATCCATCCGAAAAAATATCCGATATCCGTCGGATATCGGATACGGATACGGATAGTGAAAATTAAATTTTTTTCGGATATTGGACGGATACGGATATTGCCCTCGGATACTCTATATCCGTCCGAAATGAACGGATATTTAGGGTATCCGATATCCGATACCCTATTACTTATTTAATTTTTATATTTTACTTTTAATTTAACATTTTATATATAAATATTTAAATTTAATTAATTATATTCATATATATTTTTTTAAAGAATCATATTTTAGTTATTTATATTTAATTTTATTTTAAAAAATAAATTTAAAATGTAAATAAATAATAATTTCATTTAATTATATTAGTTGGCGGATAATGGATATCGGGTACCCGATATATCCAATTTATAAAATAGAATATCCTATCCTATATCAATATTTTTTTCGAATATTTCGGGTATCCATCGGATACCGGATATCGGATAGGGTGCGGATACGGATATTAATTTATCGGATACGGATAGGGTACGGATATTGGATAGGATAAACGGATACGGATACGGATAGTGACAAAACCACCGGATATCCATCCGTTGCCATCCCTAGATGGGATCACAATTATGCTTCATCCACCCTTTAACTAATTATACTTGGTGAGATAATTTCTTTTTAAGAAAATTGCATTACTAATTAAAGTATTAAACATAAGATATACATGATTCATCTCCTACTTTTTTTTTTGCCATTACAAGAAAAAACAAAAAGAAAAAAAGGACAATCATCTAACTTTTGAAGAATCAGATGTCAAAGAAGAAGTTAACTGTAGAAACAAGAAGAAACCAAGATAAGAGGATGAGGGTACAAACACCCGACCAATGAAGCACATCCTCTGAGAAATTGTCTTCGCAAGCCAAACAACTGCAAAGTAAGAAAATCTGCAAAAAGCAAAAAGAGCCACCGAATGAAAACCAATAATATACCAGTGAACAATCTTCATCATGGATGAACATGTAGACTCATAAAAAATTTCCATACACTCAAAGATACAGAAAGTAGTGACGTCTCCCATACACAAGTAAGGAGAAATGATATGATATCTAATGAAAAGAAATATAACTTTTAATACTAAAGAAATATAAAAATAGAATACTAAGATCTAAGAAAAGAGCAATTTTGAAGATTCAAGACATGAAGAACTGTTTTTTTCTTTTTCACGGGAGGAGTTGAAGAAAAACCGCTGCAGAGAGAATGGAGAGAAACCCTTCAAGCATATAATTCATCTCCTACTTTTTCACATACATGTATCATGTATGTATATATTTTAATGTACATCAATTGAATAAACTAACAATTTAATCCTTAAAAAATCACCGAACTCATAATACATTTAGTCTTTAAAAAATTATAATGGTATACTAATTAGTCTTTTTTTTTTATGAAATAAAGAATATACCACCTTAATCTAGAAGGTACTAAAAAGTACATCATTTTAATTTTTTAAGAATTAAATATGTATTTTAATCTTTTAATAATCAAATTGTGAATTTGATGACCAAATTATTAGTTAATACATCAATTTTTATAGTTTACTCTAGTCTCTACATCAAACTATTAGTTGTCAGCTAATCTTGCTACTTAAATTGTAAAAGAAAATTGTTCTCACCAATCAGTCAATACCTTCGGTGTCTTAATGCATTTTATGACAATTTCTGGCCACACAATATTAAACAAGGCACTATTTATGAAAATTACAATGAGCACGCCATTTAAAATTATTTCAGAGGTCAGTTAAATTCCTCAGAAAAATTGTATATGTTCGCTTTTAATGTTAAATATCAAATTTGCAAGTTGATTGAGAAATCTTAATTTGATTATTTGAATGACCTTTCAATCATATTTTAAGATCTCAAAAATGAAAAAACTACATTAATACAGACCACAAGGGTGAGCAAACCTGACTTCAGCATTCATGAACAAAAACAAAATAATTCCAAATTGTTGAAACCAACGTGACCGACCACATCATACTACAGGTTAAAATTCAATCAACCACGTTATGTTCTGAAGTATTTGTTATCAACATTTTTATACAATTCAACATCACATTAACAATTAATGACTCATTTTAAAAAGGAAATAAAAAAGACTTCTTCACCTACAATTATATTTAGAAACCATATAAGAAATACTTCAAAACTACTCTCAGCGTTTATAAATTGTTAAAAGCTTTAACATTTTTTTTAGTTTCCCACATAATTTCAACTAGAACAATCAAGTTCGAGATAATACCAAACACTAAATATAGATACCGCTTCCAATGGAGACTCAAATCTAGGGTCATCGTATTGTAAGAAATTAACCATTTCCGTTAGACCTAACTGTCGTTGATAAACGCTTTACTCCATCTGGTTCTGAATATCTGCTTTTTAAGGAAATATGATATTAGAAGACTAAATTGCCCTTATTAAATTACTTATGGTTACTCTCACCAATTCAACCTCTACTAATTCTTTAATAAGGATAGCATTGTAAAAAGAGTAATTAATATTCTCTTAATTTTGTAAAACATCAGATATTTTGAAAAAAAAAATACCCTACAACAAAGCAGATATTTAGAACCGGAGGGAGTAACATTTAACCCCATAATAGAAAGAAACTATCCCATCTATAATCTATGTTGCAAATGCACATAGTTGTTACAAAATTGTCCCGGAAAACACACCTTATCCGGGAACAGGGTACTATCATGAAAGAATAACAAAACTTCAAAAAATGGTTCACATAGGGATATGCTTACAAGTATAGCTGGATAAGTTCATCACTAACAACGGATGGAGTAAGAACACCTAAATCAGTGAAAAGAAGAGTCAGATATTGTGGTGGAGTATAATCCCTTGCTGACCTTTCAACTTCAACTTTGGATGGAATGGGTACTCCGAAATCGATAGGGCGTAAGGCAGGGGCCAAATCCTTTTGGTCCAAAGGATAAAGACGAGCAAACTGCAGAGTAAGATATACAAGATGTGTAACCATGGAATATCCATTTCTAAGTAATATGCCATACTTGTGGAAAGGATGTCCCAGTGCTAAAATAGTTGTTGAGATTATTGAAAAAAAATAAAATGGTTTTTGTTGGTGGCTAATATACCTTGTAGCTTTCGGCTGCCACGTAGACTGGTTTATTCATACTGTGTGCGACCAATGCAATTTGGTATGATCCCATCATGTTAATTATACCTCCGCTTTCAACCACTCCATCTGCCCCCACGAATACCATGTCCACCTCATCCATGGTATATGCCACTGCAGAATCTATTAGGAGTTTAACAGGAAGACCAAGTTTGGCCATCTCATTAGAAAACCGCAAACCTGATCGATCTGGTCTTCCCTCTGAAGATTTAAAGGAAATAATAGCTTAAATGTTAGAGTTACAGCTGACAGATTTGTCCTGTAGTTCGTAAGGGGACTAAAATTTAGTAACCACCATCAGAATTAAAAGAAGAAAAAATCACAACTCTGCCACTAAGGTTTCATAGAGAACATCAATAGCATATGCTTAGTGTAAAACTGCTTGTTGTCGTCCAAAACTTTTGTTGAGCAAAGAAGATCAATTACCTAAGAATACCTAGAGGATAGGGATCGTGAATTAAAAGTCTGGCAGTGAATGTTCTTTAACATATCCAATGAATTGATAGGTAGTCAGAGTTAGAGAGCAAAAACCTGTGCAGAAGACCCTAAACAATTTCTTATTTTGTGCTGCCAGTTTCAGAACTTCAAAGACAACTCTGGAAAAACCATGAACCAAGATTGTACAATCATCAAATATAAAATCTTGAGCGAGCATTGCAATAATTTTGCGAGCCTGCAAAACAAAGCAATTTGTGTGATAGTATGAATAGTTGAACTTGTGAACCTCTGAGAAACAAATTCAATGACTTACCTTGTACGATATTTCCCCAAACTTTTCAGCACGTTCAATTAAGCGAGACTTCGCAGAATTAAAGTCTTCAAATTCTAGAGCAGAAGTCCTAGTTACATATCGCATAAACAGATCACATCCTGCTGTCAAAGAGATAGAGGTTGTATCCCAGGACTGTACAGCATATGGGAGTTAACAGTTAATCAGATAATTCAAGAATTCTCGAATGGCAGCATCTATTTTCTACTTCAAACTTCTTTACTTATAGGTTGTTTCAGGCCTAGCTAGATTAGTTTTCAGTGCATCCAAACTGTGAAGAGAGACACCCAATCAATGTAAAGAAATGTAATTCATACAAAAAGTAGGACTGGTAACAACAAAAATATTTGTTAATTGTTACTATTAATGTTGTTATTCCTTATGATAGACATTATAGAATAACGGCATTTTCTCTGCTATTGGTAACAATTTCACAAGTATCATCATATGCCAATTGTCTCGGGGAATAATAGTATGTTTATGCATCAACATAATGTTGAATAGTGGGCAGCACTAGTGGTGTTTTACCACTAGTATGCATCAATTTAATAACTGAAAGGCTTTAACCAGCCACGGGCAATGTGACCCTAACCCTTCTTTTATTCGGATAAGATGCGAACTTGAAATATTATTCTAGGAAAAAAATATACAAACATGTGAACGAACAACACTGATACACTCAAAGAACTATAGTTGCAAAATTTCAGTTAGTATGGGAAATAAGTTTTACACGTGAGGCAATAATAAATAACTGGCAGCACAGCACTAGTGGTTTTCAGAACAAAAAATATTTCTCAGAATCTTAAGGTAGCCCTCTGACTATAAAAAATATGACCTAGAATTTCTCATACTTTTTCCTCCAGAAGGGCTAACTGGGAAAATGATCATCTCTAGAAACCAACCACGACATAAGGACCAAGATAACTATTTCCTTCTGCTTGAGGCCTAAGCTTCAGAGATAAAACAGAAGGTCGAAATATTTTTTTGAAATCTTTCACCTTATATAATGAGTACATTATTGCTATACTGATTTATTATATATTTTTGGGTGATATATACCACAAAATTGATTCAAGGGTAGCTATTTTAAGCACCACAGAAGAATCTGCCATTTCACATTTTCATCCCTACCTTTGAGTGAGAAAAGCTGAGAACTCCTAATAAAAAGGCACTACCTTCACAAAATGAATTATCATTCCATGTCTAGTTTATTGTTTGGTAGAAAGTAGACCATGAGGGAAGAAGCTTCAAAAGAAGGTGAAACGTTTAAATTCTGTACAGCATCAGAGTAATTTGCAGACAATCCATTACATTCAAAATTTCAGCCAACATTAAAATTTTTGGCAGATAAAAGAACCACAACTCAATGACTTCTGATTTAGATGTCCTCTTCTATACATACAAACACCAAAACAATATATATAGCCAATGTTACAATCTCAAAAAATAAAAAATATACAAAAATGTGAACCAATAACACTGATACACTCAAAGAACTATAGTCACAATTTTTTTTTGGGGAGATAACTTTAATACGCGAGGTAATGTTGAATAACTGGCAGCACTAGTGGTTTTCAGAACAAAAAATATTTCTCAGAATCTTAAGGTAGCCCTCTGACAATGGAAAAGATGACCTAGAAGTTCTGATAAGTTTTCCTCCTGAACGGCTAACTGAGGAAATGATCATCTCCAGAAACCAACCACAACATAAGGACCAAGATAACTATCTCCTTCTGCTTGGTGCTTAAGCCTCAGATAAAATAGAACGTCCAAATATTTTTGAGAAATCTTTCACCTTATATAATGACTACATCGCTGCTATACTGATTTATTATATATCTATATACTATGTATACCACAAAATTGGTTCAAGGGTAGCTATTTTGAACACCGCAGAAGAATCTGCCATTTCACATTTTCATCCCTACCTTTGAGTAAGAAATGCTGGGAACTCCTATATTAATAAAAAGGCACTACCTTCACAAAATGAATTATCCTTCCACATCCAAAAGGTGAAAAGTTTAAACTCTGTACAGCATTAGAGTAATTAGCAGACATTCCATTATCATCAAAATTTCAGCCAACATTAAAATTTCCGGCAGATAGAAGAACCACAAATCAATAACTTCTCTACATGCCCAATGTTGCAATCTCAAAATGCCATTTGAGTGTAAAACAACCCATCAAATTTCGTTCAACAGCTTTAAAATAAACAAACATTTCCCACTATAACAACTGAAACTTCGTTGTGAGGAAGTAAAAGAGGAATAATAATATTAGTAATTTACTAACTTTGAGAGAATCCGAAGCCTTCTTGAGCTCAATTTCCAGCTCCATCATAGTCGTAGCTTGACTGTTCCTAATCACGGCGGCCAAAGCGCGAATCGCCGCCACAGCCTCAGCCAAATCGGGCTGTTTCCGCCAATTATTGAACTCATCGATCACACTTAAGGGCTTATCAGGATCCGAAACCCTAGCCTCAATCGCCGGAATCCCATTTCCTTCGGGATTCTCACTGACGGCGGCTTGAGCCTGGGCTAGCCAGTCGCTGGTGACGACGCCATGGTGGGCCGACCTTGTCTGATAGTAAGCGGAAATCTTAGGGTTAGGGCTAGTAGGGTTTTGAAGGGTATCATCGGCCATGGAAGATTGAGGAAGAAAGAGAGAAAAGGAATCGGGTCTCAAAGCGGCGTCGTATTGCTCCCTGCTGTCGAGGATGAAAGATGCTGATCTATACCACATTTATACGTGTAGTAGGCGTAGTAGCGAGAAAACAGTAGGAGTTGTCACTTTCTCGGGAAAATTATTTTCGCTTTGGGGGTGAAAAATTAGGGAAAAAACAAAACTACAAAAAAAAGGAGGGATGAAGAGGAAGAAGATTGAAGAAGCGTGTTTGCCGGAGAGAGAGAGAGAGATTCTGATGCGTTTGGATATATATGGTAATGGAAGATTGGGATTCTGCAAATGCAAATCACTGTGTTAACAAAAAGTGAGAGAAGAAAAAAGACCCGACTCTAATTACTTAGGACTTGTTAAATCTAATCTTATTTGCGTTGTTTAAGTGGGGAGCACAGATTTATAGAAGAATAATCCTTAGCTGTTAAGTTATAGGGGCATTACTATTAAGCATTTGTGTATTTGGGTGAAGTTGTAAACAAATATTGTAAACTACATTTGATAGAGATTTTAAATTGGTTCTAAATATTTTATTTATTTTAGATTAATTATACATATTTTTATAATTTTTTAATCAATTCTAAGCTACTGAATATAATTATATCTCTCATTTCAACTTTGAATGTAGTGAATTTAGAGTTATAAGTTGTGTTTGACCTATAGTCATATACTTTATCTATTCAATTGGAATTATAAACAAATGAGGTCAAATAAATTAAGTTAGTTATATCTTTCTCCTATCTAGTCCAAATACGATGAGTTTGAAACTATTTGTTAACTTATGAAAAGTTCATGCTCTGCCCATTGAAATTGTCAGCAGATGAAGTAAAATGGTATCCCAAAAATAGGTTTGGGACTATACTTTCAGGATTTTTCACTTTTAGTTTCAAACCTAGTTTATGCACGTTTTGAACTGTTTGCTAACGGTCTCAATTGAATAGAGAAAAAACTTAACCATTTTTTCCCCCAACAAAAGCAAGCAGAGGAAAGACACTCTTGAAACTTGCTTGATTCTAAATTCTAAACATCTACGAGTTTTATTCTTTAAATGTTATAAATCTTTGCATCTCAGATTTAAGAAAGATTATATTCTACTAGTGAAATTTGGTCAATTCTTGGACGATTATATGTATGGATGATTTTATAAATATTTTAGACCAGAACACCAACCGATTCTCAATTTGACTGGCCGATCTAATCCGATATGATTTTTTAAACTATGTAAATACTAATAACATATGACATGTGCTTGTACACAAGGTTTGTAAATATCACAAGTTTAAATAAATTTAAAATTTTGGATAAAATCAAATAATAAACTTGAATTATAAAATCGAAGAGTTTTTTTTTTAAGAAAATAATTAAAATCATAAAAATTTACATAAGTATAAATGGTAAAGCTTTTAGAAAATATGTATTTTACTTAATTAATTTAAATGAATTATATAATTCTCACTTTTTGTCATTATATATACATATAAGCATAAAAAATCTTCTATAAATATAAAATTAATCAAGATTTGTCATATTTCTATAAATATCTCATAAGTCATTAACAATTTGTTCAAAAATAATTTTCACAAAACACCTATCTTATTGGAGTGATGTTAAATATTGTTTTCTTTAAGAGAATATGAATTCTCATAACATAATCGACCAAACAAGTGAGTACTAGATTGTTGAATCATGGAGATAACACATATGTGTAATCGTTGCATCGGATGATAATTACTAAATCAACTTGTGGGATGCATGAATGACTTTAAAGAGAGTAAAATTTTCATGCATCAATCCAATATGATGCATATTGTTTTACTATCATGTTGTATTTTATCTAATGTTTATTCTTATTTTCATGTAGCTAGCTAGTTGCACCAACAAAGTGCAACGACTTTAATCATCTTTGAAAAAGGTGACGATTTGCCTAAGCTCTTGTAAGATGAAACATATGAACAAAGCTAGAAAAGCCACCCTAGTTATATCAAATATCATGTCTATTTCGATGCACAATATGCAAACCTTATGGATCTTGGAGAAAATTTGCTCCACCATTTATAAATTAAACACACTAGAAGTTTCATTTAAGGCAATAAGGATAGTGGGATGTCCCTGCACCTTGTTAATTGGAGTAAGCTCACTTCTCTCCACCTTGTTAATTAGAGTAAGCTCACTTCTCTCCACCTTGTTAATTAGATATATATATATATATATCTATAACCTATTAGTCTAGGGGAACCGATTGAATTTAAATTTAGGACATTGATATAATTATTTCACTATAGAAATACAGGTGGGTTAACTATAATCAATAGGCTTATAATTGACTAAAAGGTAATTATAAGTATCTTTGTATTTAGGGTTAACTTTTCCATGTCGAAAGTCCATGAATTAGAGTATGAGTTTGGTTAAGTAAAGTTACTAAGTAGATTATACTTGGAAGTTCTTTTACTTTTGAAATCTTAGAAGTTTTTCGGAGTTTGATTTGAATTATGTTTATTGCATTTTGATTTTAAATTAAATTAGACTTTTTATCGATGTTTGTTGCTTAACTTAAACGAAACACTATAGTCTGTGCTTAGAGTTAAATTCACAAGTAAATTTCATGTGAGATAATACTCGATGCTTAAGTCTAGTATATTATTTCAGTAGTGTACGCTTGTACTTGAATTTTCTTTATAAAATTTAAAAACTTGATTATATTTTATCATAGAGTACACACTCTGACACACAAATCATATATATATATATATATAAAAGTAGTTACGCAATACTTAGTTATGAAATTGATTTTATTTTATATATTTACTTTATGTATTTAAGTGTTTATTTATTTATTTATTATTATTATTATTTTAGGATATTACATCAGGGAGAAGGCTAATAATGGCTTCAACCGAGATGCCTAGCCAATATGTTGTTCAGGATAATCGTCCTGAAGATTTTATTGATGGTGAACCAACAATGATGAGGGTAATGGTGATTATGGTACAAGAGAGGAGCGAGAAGCTTTGTCACCAACCCTAATTAACTCTCTTTATGGCAAGGTTTGATAGAATTACAACGCTCTACTATATATTCTCCATGAGTACGTTACTTATTGACGAGGGAGAACCAAAAAAAGCTTTGAAGAAGCTGTTGATGGTGAGCATAAGGAGGAGTCATTGAAGCCATGCAAGACGAGGTGAAATCCTTCCATGAGAATAGGATGTTTGAGCCTGTGAAAGTTGCCTAAAGGCAAGAGAGCTTTGAATATTTAGGATTAAGCATGAAGACCAATATTTTTGTTGGAGATTCAAAGCAATATTAGTTGTAAAGGGTTTCAGTCAAAGGAAGGATATAAACTTTAATGAAATCGTCTCACCAGTTGTAAAGATGACCTCACTTTCTGTGGTGCTTGGGGCAGCAACTTAACTTAGAGGATTGAGTAGCTGAATGTGAAGATAGCCTTCCTACATGGTGTATTGGAAGATGAGATATACATGGAAGGACTAGAGGGTGTTTGAGTCTGTGATGTGACATCAAAGTTATGAAAAAACTACTTCACATCACTGTGTGTTCGCTTAGAAGGTTTCTAACATTTATCATCCTGTTGTTAGATGTGGGTGATATGTTAATTATTGGCAAAACGGTTAGTTGTCTTCTTACTAACCACTTCAAATTAAGTTCTTGACAAAGTTCTTCAACAGATGAGATGAAAAGCAGGGATAGAGCTAGGATTCCCAAACAGGGGGGCCGACTTATATATATATATAATATAATTATTTAATTTATATATTAAATAAGATATTCAATTAATATTTTATAATAATTAAATATATAATTAATATTAGTAAATGTAAAATAAAAATATCAAGTATATATTTTTTATTTATGGTTATTTAAACAATAATAATAATTAATTAAAATTATATTTAATTGGACTATTGGTAGCCGTGAGAGCGGTGCACACGTTGGTTAGCCTGGTGGTCCCGTGGCCAATGGGAATTATCTAGTATCAGAGCCTGATTTTTTTCTGTGGTAGTAAGGTTATATTACCTTAGAGAAATTAAGGTGTCTCTACCGTTGGTTAGCTCGAGTTCGCCATGTTTGAGAAGGCTTAAGGGTGGTCCCGATAGAACCCCATAATTTTGACAAGGTTAGCATTATTTTACTATGGCTAGATTAATTAAAAAACTAAGTTCTGTTGGCAGAGAGGTGGCGTGTTTGCCCTTTACTTCTTCTTCCTCTGTTAGTATTGACAATGTTCAAAATCAAGATGTACTAAATAACTCTGAGTTAGTAATAAGAGAAGCTGAAAATAGATTAGTAAATTGGACTCTACCGCATATACCTTCTAAAGAGGTATACTGGAAATCTACTTATAATTTTCTGTTGAGAGATGTATGTAAAATTGTTGAGACTACCCATTCTATGGGTAAAGTCCAAGAAAATGTGTATTTGTTGAATGAAGATTNTAAAGTGCAAGAAAATGTTTATTTGTTGAATGAAGATTTAATTAATGAACATAGAGCTGAAAAATTTAATTTTTTGTATATTGGTTTAATTCAAGTTGCTGTAAAACCCCTGCATAGACTTGGTATAAGTCACCCTGTACTTCTTGTTTTATGTGACACTAGTGCTTTAAATTTTAAGGATTCAGTTATTTCTATTTTAGAATCTAACTTGTGTGATGGCCATGTTTATTTTAATTGTTATCCTAATTTTATGATTGGTTTAAGAAGACCTAGAGCTGCAAAATCTTTGGTTTTATATGTAAAAACAAAAGAAGGAATTTTTCGCGAAGATGTTGAACATTTGGCTATAATTTATAGAATTCATTATAAAGTTTCTTTTACCGGTTCAAATATTGGCATTAAAAAGGTTTCACCTAAAAATGAGACTATTATTCTAGAAGCTAATTTACAAAGAACTGTTGTTACTACTCCAAAACCTTTAAATCATGCAGAAAAGTTAGCTGATTTACAAGAAAGCTGGAAATTAGAAGGAATACGTTCTCCTCCCAGACTAGAAAGTCGAACCATTGAAAGTTTTATGGAAGATTTAGATGGTAATATTGAAATTAAAATGAGAAGGTCATTTTCTATTAAAGAGT
>QANZ01023999.1:77264-125196 GCA_003254925.1 Chamaecrista fasciculata
TGTTAGGATATGGGTCCACCCTTGATGGATTGGACCCATTCAAATCCATGATCCTAAATAATAATAACTATTATTATTATTCGTTATTTATTAATTAATTTAATTAATTAAATATTATGTCAGATAAGGATCATGGGGTGTGGGGAGTTATCTTGTGTGAGTGGGATAATAATAAAAATAATTATTATTTTCTAAACCCCCACATTTTGAGGAAGGCAGTTTTTCAAAAAGGAAAAAAGAGCATCCAAAACGTGGATGCAGTATGCGTGAGACAAGGGGGTCTCATTTTGTGTGCAAAATTGGTTTTCCAGGCTGTGGCTTTCATTCTTGCTTCATCTCTGGTGTCTCTCTCAGTCAGTGTGCTTTTGCTGTGTAGACCGTTCGTACGGGATCCGAGTTCGAGTTTGTGACCGGGTCTTCGCGTGGGTATTTGGATCCGACATCCAGGTACGCCCGAAACCTTTCAGTTATAAATAAAGTTACCACTATTTGGGTTACTAAATATGGTAATGTTGAGTCTCTACATCCTCCTTCAAAGAATTTAAAAATATTAGTTGGAAGTTCTACTTTAGATGCTACCCCCTTTAAAACTGTTGAAGGAGATAAATTAGATAAGTTAAAAGAGCAAACACCTTCTAAGTGGGATGTTAAAAATATAGAATCACAAAATAATTATTCTAATTTAGTTTTAAACACTATTGCTCAACAATTAGATAGAATAGAAAATGTTTTAAATAAGCTTAGCCCTCTTCAACCTTCTGCTTTCAAAAATGTTGATTCTGTTGCATCTTCTTCTTCTGTGCAAGTTCCTAGTTATAAGTTTCCTATTTTATCTGATAAAGATAGTAAGCAAATAAAATTAGGAAGAAGTGATCCTTTATTAGTTGATTTGGCTAAAAGGTTTAATAAGTTAGAATTAAAAAGTACTGAAAATTGTGTAAATGTGCTTAGTCAATATGATTGTAGTAGTGATGATAATGCTGTAAATAAAATTAAGTTTGGTATAAATAATCCAAGTACTTCGTATGCTAGAACTAGAAATTATTATCCTAGACCTACCTACCCTGATACTCAGTTTGAAGAAAAAGGTTTGTATCTTGAAAGTAGTTATTTTGGTGATTCGATTGTTGAATGGAATATAGATGGTCAAAGTGAATATCAAATTTTAGATACTTTGCAAAATATGACGATGTTTGCTTCTGCTTGTAAAATAAAAGGTAATAGGGATAAATCTGTTGCTACGATGATCGTCACTGGATTTACTGGTCAATTAAAAGGATGCTGGGATAATTATTTAGGAGATAATGATAAAGCTGTAATTTTTAATTCTGTTAAACAAGAAGGAAATAATGTTGTTGAAGATATTACTGCTACTTTAATTTATGCAATTACAAAGCATTTTGTTGGTGACCTTGTTAATTTTCAAGAAAGAGTTTCTGAACAATTGATGAATTTACGTTGTCCTACTATGTTTGATTTCCATCTGTCATTTGTAGTTAATTAAGGGATTGGTGGAAGTTTGGCACCAAATTTGACAAATTGAGGAACAATTTGTAAGAAGGCAATTTCGGTGAAAATCGAAGTGCAATTTGAAGGCAAATTGTGGAGGTGAGGAAGAGACAATCTCATTCATTCAAGACACCCCTTTAGTGCACATCTCAAAGATGTGAGGAAGAGATAGCGTATAGGGCATAGTGCTCTCAAGGGAATGACAAAATAGTGAGGAAAAATATTGTGAGAGTATTTATTTATGACACTTGTGTGTGCGGAAAAAAGTGGCACACACAAGTGTCTCCTAGTCAAGAATACAAATCCCTAGTTTATTTATGGGTTATTGAAAAAAGATAACTAAGTATTAAAAAAAGATACTCTCGAAATTATGGTGTATAATAAAAATGTTAGGTTTAAATTCTTTTTAGCCATTAAACATTAAAGCTTCATTGCAACAAATTGCTTCCTACTTTCAACAATTTTCACTAATTGAGAACATATTGAAAACAAAATGAAGATATTAAAGGGATATAAAAATTATTAGCCTCTTGCATAAGTTTAATGATATATTTTTTATGATCTAAAATTATGTATTAATTTTATGAAAAAATTTAGGTAAGGTCCCTCATATGTTTGCTATAAGATTACTCAGAAACTTAATTTACATTCTCTCTCTTTTATGATTGGTCATGCATAAAATATCTGTCACGTGTCAAATGTTTATTGGAGAACCTTATAGTAAACATATATAGAACTTTACCTAAGTCTTTCCCTAATTTTATTATTAATTTGAAACAATGTTGAGCTAGAAAAGCAAATAAAAACACAACTATATGTTAATCTTAATTATAATAGAAATTATCGTTCTTGGTATTGTCAACATGTTTAAGGTGTGAATATTTGTTATTAAACTTTCTGCATATAAAAAGTAGTTTTCTTCTCAAATATAGATATCATAAACTTTTCCATTGATTTATCAAAACATTAAAAGCTTTTTATATAGATGCTCAAATCTAGAACACGGATCTCCTGTAGTGCACTGCAAGTGAAATTTTAAGAGAGAAAAGAACAGTTAGAGAGAGAAAGGAACAGTTAACACTTTCTTTTTCTAACTGTTTCTTTCTCTCTCATCACTATACTTATAATACACTACAAAAAATTCAAATTCCTCAAATCTGAGTCCATCTCACGTTAAAACATAAAATGTGAATTGATCCAAATTAATAATTTCTCAAATCACCAAAATTTGTACACTAATAATTTCAAGAACTTATTTCTGTTATTTAATTCAAGAATAGTTGCAAATTGCAACTAATTATTTTTCTGTAAAATGTGGTGAAAGAAATATTAAAAGTAGATTCATGCAAAGAAAGGATAAGTTTAAGAAAATGGTCTTGCTAATTAAAGTCTCAATCCAAATGAAGTAATTTCAGAAATAGAAAAAAGTAAAAAATAATATATGGTATTTATTAGTTTGTTTTCTTTGTAAAAGGTAATTCTTATTAATTTTTCTTTTACATTTTCTTACATCAACCACTTAAAAATTATCAAGAACTCATTTTATTAAATTTCCCTAATTGATATAACATTTATCATATTTCCTTTTCTGATGATTATTTTTACTTGAATTTATTAAATAATTTTAGCTTAATACTTATTCCTTATTTATTTTAAAACAAATAAAAACACATTTTAAATAATAATCATAACTAAAAAATGTTTTATTCTATTCCCATAAAAATAGCAAAGTTGATTTTCCGGTTTGTTGTAGTCAACAACGGTTCGGTTCAACCGCGTAGCGTACGCGCTTTCGATTTCAGATGATATATTAACTTTCTTTTTTGGCCACTGGATAACATATTAAATTATTAATTAATGAATCAAGGAAAGAATGAACGGCAATACATTAATTTATAGGGTAAATTACACTTTGGTACCATGTAGTTTGACTCTATTTCACTTTGGTACCCTGTGGTTTGAAACTTGACACTTTGGTACCCTGTGGTATTCTCCTTTAATACTTTGGTACCCTTTGGAGCTATTTTGTAATTTTAACCATAATAAATTTTGCAAAAATTACATATTGACCCCTCAATTTTTTAAAGTTTTCATTTTAGTCTCTAGATAATATGTATCTAGGGACCTATTTGTAATTTTTTAAAAACTTTTTGGGGTCAATATGTAATTTTTGCAAAACTTATCATGGTTAAAATTACAAAATAACTCCAAAGGGTACCAAAGTGTTAATGGAGAATACCACAGGGTACCAAAGTGTCAAGTTTCAAACCACAGGGTACCAAAGTGTAATTTACCCTAATTTATATAAATATTGAAAATATTTATTTATATATCTATATAAAAAAAGAAAATATTACTTCATATATATATATATTTCATTGATTCTGATTGGTCGGTTTTATTTTATGGAACATTCTCATTGATTTGTCTGCTAAGTTATATAATAATTATATAATTATTGTGTATTGGATTGCTACAGCAAATGCCTTACTGTGCAAAGCAAAAATGGCGCCTTCAAGTTAGTGAGACAAATTCAGCAACAACTTACGCCACACGCTCTCTATCTCTGTCTAAACTCAAAAATATACAATGGTCCAAGAATTAAATGTTTTTTAAAGACAATCTTTTTTTTATTATTATTATTAACCAAATTATTCTTATATTATTTTTTACACTTGAAAATTTAATTTTTTTTTTCAAGGTGAGATGTAGTGATTTTTTCAATCACGCGTTAGCGGTTACACATTTTTATTTATCCTAAATTTTATTTTGGTCCCTAACATTTTCTTTTATTCTATTTGGATCCTTAATATTTTTTTAATAGTTTTGTTTTGGTCCCTAACTATTGAATATAGTTATATATTTTTCGTTCCAAGTTTGAATTAAAAAAAAAAATCCAAGCTACGAGTTATTTTTTACGAATTTTTTCTCTGCGTAGTTCGAACCCTGAGAAACAAGATCAAATTGAACATGAAATTAAACTTGAAAGTGGACCACTGGTTTCATAAAACTAGTCATATATATCTCATTTCAAACGTAAATAGGATGAAATCAAATATACAAGTTACTCTTGATGAGTTTTTTTTTTTTTCTATTTAGTTGAAGTTGTCAGCAAATGAGGTTATATAGTACCTCGAAAGTTGGTATTAACATTTTGACCAAACTTACTTTCGAAATACTATATGACATTATTTGTTAACTGTCCTAACTAAATTAAGAAAGAACTCATCAAGAGTGACCCGTAATTTTGATTTTGTCCCATTCAAACCTGAAATGAGCGATATATGACTCACTTTATGAAACGAGCAACCTGCTTTCAAGCTTGATTTCAGGTTTGATTTGACCTCGTTCGTTGATAGCCCCAACTGAATAAAGAAAGAACTTGTCAATAATAACTCATAACTCGGATTTTATCATATTCATACTTGAAACAAGAGAGATATGACTACATTCAGTAGTCAGGGACCAATTGTGAAACTTGTTAAAGATCAAAATGGGATTGATGGAAAACATTAATGACTAGAATGAAATAGAAAAAATATTAGGGACCAAAATAAAATTTAAGGACCAGAATGAGGTTTTGGGCTTTATTTTATTTAATATTGAAAACAGTGGTATAATTGTAACATTAAAAAAAATTTTATTTATGAAGGACTAAATCAACGATAATATTTGAATAACTAAATTGAAAATGACACAATCTATCAAAGTTAAAATATAATTTTTCTTTAAACATTTTTAGAAAGGTAATGTTTAAGTGGATATTAGACTTTTGAGTTTCAAAGCTATACATAGAATTTTGAAAATATTGAATTAATGATTTTGGGATGAAAATAAAATTTTATCATAATATGATAATTGGTAAAAACAACATATTATTTAATGCATTGATATTGATACTAAATAAATAAATATATAAGAAGTTAAAATTTATATTTCATCCCTAGAAAGAATAATAGTTCAGGCATGTATTCATAGAACCTTTTATCACTTGTTAATATTTAATATGACTGAAGTGTAATTTTGATTTTTTTTATTTTTGGTAATTTACAATTCTACCTTTTATCTTATTAAGTGTTTCACCTTATTCATTGACCATTTCAAATGTACCGAAAAAAGACCATTCAAGAGCGACCCATAAATCTGAACTCGTTGTAATTGAACTTCACATAAGAGAGATATGACTAACTTTACTCATTTAACTATGAAACGAGTAACCCAATATCAAAGTCTAATTTAACTTTGTTTGTTGACGGTCTTAATTAGACACAAAGGACTCATTAAAAGCAATATGTAACTTATGACTCATCATATTCGAACTTAAAACGAGAGAGATATGATTATATTCAGTTTAAGACCAATGAGTGAAACTTTTGACAAATTTGAAGGATTAAAATTGTAACAACAAAAAAAAGATAAATGACTAAATTGCAACCTATCCCAAGAAAAAGGAACCAAAATTGCACTTTGGCAAAAAAGTGATAATTTTTACCAAATCATATTATAAAAGGAAAAGCCTATTTAAGAAACTTGAAAATCAAAATTGCACTCTAACCTATTTAATGTTAAAACACATTTTTACAATTTATAAAAGAGAAAAATATTAAAATTTAAAATAAAGTAATTACTTTTCCTATTTTTAGAATGCTCATTAGTCATTACATTATCATGACTATTTGGTAAGAAATCATAAGTGATAAATCATGTTTGACTTTTAATATTTTCTAAATAAAATTTCTTTTTATAAAAGGAAAATTAGAAAAACGACAACAACACCTTTATTTAAAAAATCAAGTTTTAATTCCAAGATTTTTTGCATAATCAAATAAGTTGATGATTTTCTCAGACAAAAAAATTTAAAAATGATTTTATTTTATAATCTTTTATTAATTAATTATTATTATTTTTAAATAGTCATGCTAACTCGTCCCGCAATAAGTCTCAATCTATTACATTAAAATAAGGGGAAACCAAAACGACTACAGCTTTCAGAGAGAAACGAGCATGGTTGAAGAAAATGCTAAGAGACAATTCTTCCCCAATTTTCCTTATCGAAAGGATTTCCAATGATCCTTGGTGTTTAAAACTCGTACAACGCCTGATTTCACGAAGCGAGGTGTTATTATAATCCTTTGTGTGAATCTCAAATTAGATTTTACTTGTTGGGGTATTCTGCATAAATTGAGGATGAATGATTCCGAAGAAGAAAGGAGATTTTCATGAATAATTGATTATGATCTATAATTGAGGCTTTTTGAAGGTTGAATCCGGAACAACTCGTATTGGGTCGGCTGGTGTTTTCTTCTCTGATTATTACAGCTTCGCTTCTGTGTGTCAGCCTTGTACTGTTAACTAGGTGGTTTGAATCTTGTTTTCGCCTTTTCGCTTTTAACTGGCGAACATATTTTTGCGATGTTTTGTATCAATTTACTGGATTTGTAATCAGCATTCACTAGGACTCTGATTGAGATGTCTGTTCGATTTCCGGGACAACGGGAGTTTGTCTGATTGGTTCGTTGTCCGACAAGAATTCATATGTAATGGAAAAGAAAGGTTTTCATGTGAGTTTGAGCTTCTATCTTTTTTGAATTCAGTTATTTTTGGCCACTGATTTAATTTGCCGTGGCTTGTTTGATATATATAGTTATATACAGTTGGTTTGGTTGTAGTCCATGTTATATGGTGTTAATAGATTTTTGAAATTCATCAATTCATTGAACTGAAGGGAGAGTAGAGTTTCTTTTACTGAGTTTGAGGTGACCATTGGTTTTTCAAAGTGTGATTCATTGAAGAAGCTTCATTTTTGACTGAGATGGACAACCACAAACTGCTCCGACAAGGTTCGGAATTGTTTGTGGATCTAGGAGAATTGAGTTTTGGGTTCCTGAGGGTTTCCATTAGAGTTTTAAATATTGTTTCTTAAGACCTTGAGGACTGGATGCAATACTGTTGAGTTTCTAGTTCATCAAGTGGGGTGAATCTTCTATACAAGGCATGTTGTAATATGTGTAGGCATTAGTAAATGGGTATGTCATAATGAACAAAGAAGTAGGATCATTTGTCAATGGATGCTCTAGACAAGACTTTCTCTGAGCTTGTCAGCATCATCAAGTCATGGATACCATGGCGGTCTGAGACATCGAACTTGTCCAGGGACTTTTGGATGCCAGATCAGAGTTGTAGGGTATGCTACGATTGTGATTCCCAATTTACGTTATTTAATCGTAGGCACCATTGTCGTCATTGTGGTCGCATTTTCTGTGCCAAGTGTACAACAAATTCAGTTCCTCCATCTAGCAGCCAAAGGAACTCTTGGGAAGAGTGGGAAAAGGTTCGGGTTTGCAATTATTGTTACCAACAATGGGAGCAGGGCCTAACTCCTTCTTATAAAAAAGAGAGACAAGTTTCCAATCTGGATCATTGTTCTTCCCTGTCGACTACAAGTTCTACCAGAAGTAATTCCTTTGCAACTGCTAATAATAGTTCCACCACCATTTGCTCCATGCCTTACTCGATTGGTTCATATCAACAAATGCAGCCAGGTTCCGATATGAGCCAGCATCAATCAGCCATGACAGGAAAAGGCATTGATAAGGAAGGCTTATCAGCACTAAGAACAAGCAGTGATCTTGTAGCAGACCTAGGGAATGCATCACAAAAGCAAGATGAATTTTCAATTAAAAGGTATTTTTTTTTTCTCTACTTTTTCTTCATGTCATTTGTGTTTGAACTTAGGGATTGTGATTGGTATTTATACAAGAGGAATGAATCTATTCTAGGAAAGAAAACACAAATGAGTAATTACAGAGAGTGATTACAGCTAATTACTAATCACAATCCCTAATGTTAATCCTAATCATATCACAATATTACAGATATTGTATGATATTCTATCAATCTAACATTATTTATAATTGGTCATATCATTCATTAAATAATATCAGTGTAATATAGCAATTACGTGTAAATGGAATTAAGCATGACAGGATGATAGCATTATAGAAATTTGTGATATTGGATCTCAGAGTCATTAAGAGTTATAGGATCTGAATATAGGCTGGTAATTGCTCACATTCATTCTCCATCAACCTGCTGTTTTGTATTTTAAGTTTTAAACTCGATCTATTCCCCTAGTTTTTCTGCTCTAGAAAAATATGAAAAGAAGTATTAGTTTCTTCTTCGTTTTTCATGGACCACACAATTTTTTCTTGCTTTAGGAGCAGCAAGGAGCAGGGTGAGTACAGTGTCTATCAACCAGATTCTGAAGTAAGGCATTATCCTTGTGTGAATGGCTACTATGAGCAAGTTGATTTTGATGGAATAAGCAACATAAATGACCCACAAAAGGTGCATTCTGACGGAGAAAGCATCAATACAAAGGTTTTGTGTAATTCTTCAATACACTACAATTCTGACACGCAGGGTTTGGAAGAATTCTCGGCTATTGGAAAAAATGAATCTGAAGCTGATGTCTGTGATGATAGTGAAGCACCTTCATCTTTGTATGTTTCAGATGATATTGATGTTGAACCAGTGGATTTTGAAAATAATGGGTTTCTCTGGCTCCCTCCTGAACCGGAAGATGAAGAAGATGAGCGGGAAGCTAGTTTGTTAGACGATGATGATGATTATGGCACAGGAGAGTGGGGGTGTTTACATAAATCTAGTAGTTTTGGAAGCCATAGGGATAGGTCAAGCGAGGAGAACAAAAAGGCCATGAAGAGTGTAGTTGATGGCCATTTTAGGGCTTTGGTAGCTCAGCTGTTACAGGTTGAGAACCTACCTGTTGAAGACAAGGACAAAAACAGTTGGTTGGAGATCATTACATCTCTCTCATGGGAGGCTGCTACAATACTTAAACCAGATATGAGCAAAAGCGGAGGAATGGACCCCGGTGGATATGTGAAAGTCAAATGCCTAGCAAGTGGGAGCCGCAGTGAAAGGTAAATGCTATAACCTATATGATTACTCACGTGTATTTCCCATCTGGTGAGGTTTCATATTTTTCTAAATCAATTTATAATCTGGATGTCATCTGGTTGTGGTTTTTTATATTTTATAAGATAGAAATCCTAAATAATATTTGCTAAGCCAAGGCTACTAAATACAGATTATAGACAGGAACACAAATTGTGTGCTGGTGTGCCAAAAGACCCTCTGTAAATTCACTAAACAGAAATATTATGGACAGTGTTATTCACTTGTAGAATTCTTGTTTCTGGTCCCCTGTCCCCACCTTCTACTGTGCAAATTTTTTATAAAATTGTAAGAGATTTGAATAAATTTGATAAAGGAAAACATACCTCACAGATAAATTAACAGAAAAGTATGGACAAATAAGAAGACTTGGCACTTTTATGATCTGTATAGTTGCAGGCTGGATATGCATGCAGCTGGACTAGAGATATGGAGGAAACATGATGAGATAAAACTGAAACTGGTCTATGAAATTGGATGTCAATAAATTTTTGTTGTTGATCACTATCATGTATCGTTTTCCCTCTTTTTCCTATAACACGGGAACTATAGAAAGAAATAAGAGTTTCCTAATAATTAAGATGTAGTTATTTCTTTCGAAGGTCATTATAGTCCCCACCAAATGATAATTTGAAACTTATTTTATATCACATGATTTTAACATTGGTCACTGGCTCCTCTTTTCTCCTGACTTATTTCTTGGATTTCATAATCTTTCAGTCATGTGGTTAAAGGAATTGTTTGTAAGAAAAATGTGGCTCATCGGCGAATGTCATCAAAAGTATACAAACCTCGCATATTGATCCTTGGAGGAGCACTTGAGTACCAGCGTGTTACCAACCACTTGTCTAGTGTAGATACACTGTTGCAGCAGGTTGTGATGGTTCACCATTTTACAAGTTTAGTCTTCCACTTATAATTAGTTGCCAGGCTAATATATTTACAACTTTATGTATGTGAGATTACACTAATTGGTTCGCGTTCTTGTTTTATGTAGGAAATGGACCATCTCAAGATGGCAGTAACAAGAATAGCTTCTTACAATCCTGATGTTCTCTTGGTAGAGAAATCTGTTTCTCGATATGCACAAGAATATCTTCTTGCGAGAAACATATCTCTAGTTCTCAATGTCAAGAGGCCACTATTGGAGCGTATAGCACGGTGCACAGGTGCTGAAATTATGCCCTCAATTGATCATCTTTCAGTGCAGAAGTTGGGCTTCTGCGATACATTCCATGTGGACAAGTTTATTGAAGACCTCGATAGTGCTGGTCAGAGTGGGAAGAAAACAATGAAGACATTGATGTCTTTTGAAGGCTGTCCAAAACCATTGGGTTGCACAGTAAGTCCTATATTTTTATCATTTTAACATGATATTATAAATGGGTAAAAAGTATGTGGGACACTAACAGTAAATAAAGATTGTCTGTATATGTCTCATTGATCATGCCCTTCTATTTGGGTTGAATATTTTATGCAATAAATTGTCATCCTAAATGTTTGTGATTTTTAGATGTCATTTAGTTGTATCCTAGATGTGGCTTGTTGGAAATGTTCATTTAGATCATTGGTTTCTGATCTGACAGATTTTACTTAGAGGTGCTGATACCGATGAATTAAAGAAGGTAAAGCATGTGGTCCAGTACGGATTTTTCGCTGCTTACCACTTGGCTCTAGAGACTTCTTTTCTCGCTGACGAAGGAGCCTCCCTACCAGAACTTCCATTGAACAGCCCATTAACTGTGGCATTTCCAGATAAATCATCAAGCATTGAGAGGTCCATCTCAACAGTTCCTGGCTATGAAACATCCCAAGGGCCTGAACATACCGGACTACAAAGAGCTCAAAGTGCCACAGCCACCAATTCAATCTTATCAGTCAGCAATACGGAATCTCATGGCCCTTCTAGATTTGAGCAACTTGGTTTAAGTATTAGCCACTCAACTGCCTGTTACTCTTCTGGCGCTCCTTCCGGAAATGCAATTACAGATTCTTACCACAAAAATCTTCATCCTTGTGTTAGTAAAGAAAGAAATGAAGTGGACAACCGAAATTGCATAGTGCCTGGGACATCTGTGGTGAACAACACATTTTCTGTCATGGATAATCATAATAATGTATTTGGCTTTGGGATTCCAGGGAAACCTCCTAAAGGAATTTTAATTGACACTCCTCAAAATGGTGACAATGATGTCTTTAAGATCCAACTAAGTGATTCAGAGTTGTTATCTCCAGAAGATGTTCAAAATCATTCCATTGGGCAAGCATTCGTGCATGAAGAGCCAATACCTGTAAAAGAAGAGTTCCCTCCATCACTCTCTGACCATCAAAGCATTTTGGTGTCCGTGTCCTCCCGGTGTGTATGGAAGGGAACTGTATGTGAGAGATCCCATCTCTTTCGAATTAAATACTATGGTAGCTTTGATAAGCCCTTGGGTCGTTTTCTGCGGGACCATTTATTTGATCAGGTTGGTTTCTGAGCCAGGAATAGCTAAGAATGTTTTAGTTATTAGTTTAATTGCAATAATTTTTGAAACGTTGTAAACTTTGTTGTTATCCAGAGTTATCGTTGTAGTTCATGTGAAATGCCTTCAGAAGCCCATGTGCATTGCTATACTCATCATCAGGGGACCCTCACCATATCAGTTAAAAGATTACCTGAAATTCTCCTACCGGGTGAGAGGGAGGGAAAAATCTGGATGTGGCACCGATGCTTGCGGTGTCCAAGAGTCAATGGTTATCCTCCTGCAACACACAGAATAATAATGTCTGATGCTGCATGGGGTTTGTCATTTGGAAAATTTTTGGAGCTCAGTTTCTCCAACCATGCTGCAGCAAGCAGGGTGGCAAGCTGTGGCCATTCTTTACATAGAGATAGTCTTCGTTTTTACGGGTGATTATCTTTTTTCTCTTTCTCTTCCTCTTTCTCATATTTGAAGGATAGGAACACCTGGTCCATGTTTCAGGGAATGGATCCCCTGGAGTTGTAATTTCCTAAATTACGTCAAGTTCCCTTCTTATGTGCAACACATGAACACACTACTTTCTTTTAACTTTTTCCTTTTATATTATTTTGATTGTGCATCAATCACTAGCTGCCATAGAGTGAACTTCAGGCTTTTTAGAAATCTCAACTTCAAGGGATCCATTCCCCCTGTTTAATTGTTGTTACTATTTATGTTTGTAGCCTTGGTCTCGAACTAATGTTTCGATTCAATTCAAACTTTTTGTTATGATTAGTTTGAATGAATGATTTAGCAGGTGCAGTCTTTAATAGCCCTTTAGAGGTCATCTAGGTTTTGTACAGCTTTGTGGAACATATGTTTCAAATTTGGGATTGATTAGTTCACTATGCTTCTCATACTTTATCTCTTTGTGCTGTGATCTTCCATGTGCAGATTTGGGAATATGGTTGCTTGTTTTCGGTATGCATCAATTGATGTTCATTCCGTCTACCTTCCTCCACACAAACTGGTTTTTGATTATGGGATTCAGGAGTGGATTAAAAAAGAAACAGATCAGGTTTGATATTTACAGTCTTCTATTGTAATTTTTTTTTTTTACATGTTAGGGGACCTAATTTCTGGCTGTATCAGGTGATTAACCGAGCAGAGCTTTTATTTTCTGAAGTACTCAATGCTCTTAGTCAAATTGGAGAGAAAAAATCTAGTGCAGTGCCTGTTAGTAGTGGCCTTAAAACACCCGAACTAAGACACAATGTTGCTAGACTGGAGGGAATGTTGCAAAAGGAGAAAGCAGAATTTGAGGTGAGGCCTTCAGTTATAAATACTTGAATTTAAAGCCTCATCCATGACCTTGTATAATACTACACTTGTATACTGTACTTTGGGTATATATAGCAATTTGGATCAGAGTTCTTTCTATTTCCTACAATTTGGTGGAAAATATATCAAACTTCTAGAGAATTATGAATTAATAATTTGTACGATTTTCCATTTAATTGCTTTGAGATTAAATAGTTTGTATTTACCATGTGCTTGAAGTGAAGTGAAACAGGAATTGAACCACACAAATGGAAACTGACGACTTATTTATGTATACATTATGTCAAATTCATTGTCAATATTTCCTTCTCCCCTTCCATCGGTTTCATTTTTGTTCCCACAAAGAACATCTCTGGCATCTGTGAATATGTACTGTTGATTGGTTAATATTTTTTTCTGTTGTTGTTTGTTCGGTTTAATATGTGGCCAAAATCACTGCTCATTTTTTGGATTCTTACTCTATAGTCCATACTTTTGTCACCTGGAGTATTTATTTTTCAGAATGTCCAGTTTACTGTAGTTTAATTACCTTATAAAAATGAAGCTGCATTTAAATACCATGTACTTCAAGATTAGTAATTCAATCTTTCTCTGTTGTTTTCACAGGAGGCACTTAAAATAATTTTGAACCATGAAAAGGGAAAGGGCCAACCTTGCATTGACATTCTTGAAATTAATCGACTGAGGAGACAATTACTTTTCCTATCTTATGTCTGGGACCAACGCCTTATCTTTGCAGCCACCCGACCTAATTCCTGTAAGCAAAGTGACTTAAGCAGTTCAGTTTCAGTGGACAAGGAGAGACTCACTGTTCAAAACCAGATTGGTGATTCCCTTGTGCCAGAAAGAGGCTATAGTAGCGATTATTCAGTTTGTGTGAATTTAAGTCCGATCTATAGCCCGGACCAAGGACAAGGCATTGATAACAGCATCCCTCAATGTGATGCATTTCAACAAGAATTTGACATGTCCAAAAGTACTAATTATGGGAAAGACGATCTACCTTATCGGTCAATCAGCATTCCCACAGGTGAACTATCTGAACATTCAGACTTTGTGTTAGGTGCTCGTAGAACCCTCTCTTTCCCTGTCATACCTTGCCTGTCTGACACCCTTGATGCAAGATGGACCGGTGAAAACCAATCAGGATCTAGATTACCGCAGGACAGCATTTGTGTTACTCCCGATACAACTTTGGCAGAATTTTTGATGGCCAGTATAAAGAGAGAGGTGCCCAATCTAGAGGATCTTGCAGAATATCAGAATGGCTCCAAAAGTATATATCCTGCCTCTCAAAGCCTTGATATTGTGGAAAACTCCTGGAAGTGCCTAAAGGAGCCCTTCTTAAATTTCTATCGCTCAATAAACAAGTGCTTTTTAACTGGAACACAGAAGTTTGCTGCATTTGCTGATTACAATCCTGTTTATGTATCATCCATGCGGAAGCTGGAACTCCAGGGTGGGGCAGGGCTGCTTCTGCCAATTGGTGTTAATGACACTGTAATTCCAGTATATGATGATGAACCCTCAAGCATAATATCCTATGCCTTAATGTCACCAGAATATCATGCTCAATTGATTGCTGATGAAGAAAGACCAAAAGATGGGGCTGATTCTATAGCTTCATCATATCATTCTGATTCAAGCAACTTCCAATCGTTTCATTCAGTTGATGACTCAACTACTGAATACCTGAGAAGTGTTTTATCGACAGATGAAGCGATAGCATCCATGTCTGGGTCTCGTAGTGCATCACCATTGGATCCACTATTATATTCAAAGTCCTTGCATACCAGAGTTTCGTTTGGAGAAGATGGTGGTAAAGTAAAATATACTGTGACTTGTTACTATGCCAAACGGTTTGAAGCCTTAAGAAGGGTTTGTTGTTCTTCAGAGCTGGACTATATAAGGTCTCTGAGCCGCTGTAAGAAATGGGGAGCACAAGGTGGAAAGAGTAATGTGTTCTTTGCGAAAACTTTGGATGACAGGTTTATCATCAAACAAGTGACCAAAACAGAGCTTGAATCATTTATTAAATTTGCTCCTAAATACTTCAAGTACCTTTCTGAATCAATAGGCTCTGGAAGTCCGACATGCCTGGCAAAGATTCTTGGGATATACCAGGTACTTTTCCTTAATGCCTCAGTTGAAGAACCTCATAACCGTTTTATAGGCAAAGCTGGACTACCTACAAGTCTTGATTTGAGACAACTTTTATTAGGAACCAAGTTGAAAATAAAGAAAGGTTAAACGTTAATAAGCCTGAATAGTCACTCCTAAGAAGTATCTAACGGTTTTTATGAAATTTTTTGGTAAACAAATACATCATGTGGAACAGAATACCAAGACAGGTAATTTTATGTTACGATTGGATGAATCTTAATTTGAACGATGCCTTCATTTAGTAGTATGTAACAACAACACTAGATCATTGAGCGTAGTTTGAAGTCTTATGATGGCTTAAGTGAATGCTCAAGACATAGTAGTTGAGGCTTCTATTCCCCTCTCTCCCCCCATACCCCCACCCCCGCCCTCCCCTTCTTATGGTTTACATGCAAAACCATTATATAGTCATGGACTTGTTTGCAAAAGGTGCATTTTTTTCTTGATAATGATCATGCCATATGCTTGCTGGTTACTTTAGCATCAGGTATCATGAATGGGTGATAGTGGATTTAGGCTTCATTTGGCAATATCTAGTGGACACGGCTTTGGGGCATGCTTATGAATACAATTTATATGCTTAATGGATGGTAATCTCAATTGATTTTGTTTTTGACTGAGGCCAAATATATTCTACTATTCTTTTGGCTAAATTATTCGATTCTTAGCTAAGAAACTCCTACTGAAGGTAGAAGAGAATTTGGTATATTAAATTGGGAGAAATTCTACTATAAATGAGAGCTTTTGTGTCTAGTGCTCCTGCAACACCTACTGTAAGTGATTTAAGTAGTGGTTATGTTGTGCTACTGCAACACTTACCTTATTTTGATTAAACAACCATGCTTTTCAATCTCTTGGGTGGGTAAATTTGGGAATAATAACCCAAGATTGGTTCATGATTTTGAATAAGGTACTAAATAATGTTTTATTGATTAAGTTATATTATGATGAAAGAACACAACCCTTCCATTTCTGAAATTTCCTAGTTTGTTTGGCCAAGAGAAGAATAGGGAGAGAGAAAAGAAGAAAAAAAAAAGAACAATCACAGTGTCAATGATTACTGATCATTATAAAGAGATGGGAAGCACTCATGCAAGAAATCATTTCTTGAAGTTAATTGGTAATTGTAGTGGTTCTAGATTACCTGTACGTAGCTCCACTTAATTACATATGACCTTAATTAATTAATCTATTATTGGCTTTCTCTTGGAAAGGTTACATCAAAGCATCTAAAAGGAGGGAAAGAATCAAGGATTGACGTTCTGGTTATGGAGAATCTTCTGTTCAGGAGGAATGTGACACGACTTTATGATCTCAAAGGATCTTCCAGGTCTCGGTATAATCCAGATTCTAGTGGGAGTAACAAAGTTCTGCTGGACCAGAACTTGATTGAAGCAATGCCAACTTCTCCCATTTTTGTCGGAAACAAAGCAAAACGATTATTAGAGAGAGCTGTCTGGAATGACACTGGTTTCCTTGCGGTATTGTTTAGATTCTTCCTTCTCTTTTCTTGTTTTAGTTTATTTGATTTGATTTTTATTTTGGTACATAAAAGTTTATGGGAGTTGGATCTCGGGGGCTCATCAGGGTTAGAACATGCCTCTAAGCTTAACAAGAACTTAGATAGATACTTACCAATTGTTCACCAACAAAATTCTCGTATTGATAGCGGGATTTGAATGCACGACCTTGCATATTACACATAATTTTATTTCCTTGCATATTACTCATTATTTCCATTTTTCATACGAATTTGTTTCCCTTCTGCAGTCTGCTGATGTAATGGACTACTCATTACTTGTTGGGGTGGACGAAGAGAAACACGAGTTAATTCTTGGAATTATAGATTTTATGAGACAGTATACCTGGGACAAGCATCTTGAAACATGGGTCAAAGCTTCCGGCATTCTCGGAGGGCCAAAGAATGCATCTCCAACTGTGATTTCACCCAAGCAATACAAGAAAAGGTTCAGAAAAGCAATGACCACTTACTTTCTCATGCTTCCAGATCAGTGGTCTACACCATCTAATAATTTTCAGTCAGATATTGTTGTTGAAGAGAACACTCAACCTAGGACTCCACCTGAATGATTTTTTGATGTGTTCCTCTTAGTTTTTACTTCCAATTGGGTAAATCATCTTGCTCAATATTTTTTTTCCTCAAATTTTATAGGATTCTTTATAGTTCATCTGTGATTTTGTCATATGAAACATTGCCAATTATTTGTTAGAGGGTGGAGAAAGAAAAGTATGTAAGAAACAACAGGATTGTCTGGGGTTAAAATATTTGCTGACCTCTGGATGAACTCTGTACAAAAAAAAATAGAGATAGTGAAGGTAATTGTCATGTATTTTAGCATAGAAATTTATACACACTTTGTGGGACATTCAATTTTTGCTATTTCATATCTCAATATAGTTATTAATATCAGCTTGACTCATAATGTTGTGCATTAGCTAGCAATTGTATATTTAGCATGGGATTTAGCCTTCAAAATATTGTTCATTGGAAAAAAATATACAATGATAGAATTAGAACATAATTACTTCCGTCTTTATTTGTTTCTAATACTTGTTAATTTACAGTTGGAAAGAACCCATTGAAGTTTGACATTAATAAATTTTGTTGGAGTATTTGAAAATTAAATGCACTCATATTTTATGACTTTAAATTGTATTACTAGTCCCCTAAATTGAAGCCCTGTTCTGGAAACCCATAAATAGATGTAAAGTACAAATCGGATAGTTATCTTTTCTGGCATAAACGATTGAAAGATGTTGTTAGTAGTTTTAAACTAACTTTTGGGTCTTCTTGATAAGTATACGAAGTATTTTTAATTTTTATACATACAAATTTAAAATAATTTAACAGTTAAGGAACTCAGTTTTTCCAAAGGTTGAATTGTTGAATGTCAAGATCTACAATTGAATTGAAGAGACAAGCTAGTTGAGAAAAACTGTCCCAAACACCAAACAGAAATATTGGAAAAAAGGAAAATTGTAAGGAAACCTATAATTGTTTCTCTGATAAGTGTTGAAAGTCCTTTTCCTTTTTAGACAAAGTACTAGTCTTCACGTCTCTATTCCAGATTTAAGCTGCTCAGAAATTGATTTCCCTTAAAAAACTATGAACTGGGTATTTATCTTTTCTCATTTATTTTTAGTGGAAGACAGAACAGCATTTACCTATGAAAATAGAAAGACATTCTCAGGATCACAAAATCAGCTTCTTTTTCCATTTTTCAACCAACTTAAAATTATGCAGCTTCTTAGTATCAATTGGTGCTATTCAGATTAAGGAATAGGGGAAAGGGAAAAAAAAAAGCCTGACAAATTTATTTCTTTGTGATAGGAAGTCATCATCATAGTCATTGTCATCATCATCATCATCATTTTCTCTTTCTCTATGAGATCATCTAGATTAACATTAGCATACAGCTGAATGAAAGAGAAAAAGGGTAGCCATATATATAAGAGGCTGTACATCTTTGCAAGTAAAGAAAAATGTGCTTCACATCACAAGTGCTATCTGAATCACTCACAATTCTCAGTCTCTTCTTATGCCCTTTTTTCTGATACATTTTACATTATATTGTATGCTGCATAGGGCTGAGATCCTTTGATGTTTCACACAAGTAAATTCATTTTGAGACTAACAGAATGAGTTAAAGCCATTGCAGTTTAAGTCCTCTTTCACAGCACCAATATGATTCATTTCTTCCCCTTTTACTATCTGAATCCAACTTTGTTGAAGAACAAGATCTATAATCTCAGCATCCCTGAATCCAGTAAAAACAAAAACATTTTAAAAAACAGACTTTATGAGACATTTTAAATAAGAATAAGAGTAAATTAACAACAGGAATCGAAATATATAGATTAGTCCTTGAAAGAACCAAATGGTATACTTATTAGTGTTTTTCATGGACTAAACAATATACAATTTAGTTCTTTCAGAGATTAATGAGTATACCGTTTGGTTTTTTCAGAGTTTAATTTGTGTATTTAATCTTTCAAGGACCGATTTGTCAACTTAGTGATGTACAGGGACCAAGTTGTTAATTTATCTAAGATCAAATTCTTTGGACCTTGATTGATATGTTGGCTTTGAAGTTCGTTGAAAACGAGGTCCCTCATCGTACCCTTCACAGAATATCTCCCCACTCTCATCTTGGAAGCAAACTATGCCCTGTGATAGATCCTCATATACCTGTAAAAATTCCTCAGTAATTAAATTAGACTGAAATCTCAGAAACCCATGTTTCTGATTTATTTATCTTTGGAAACAGTAAAAGATACAGAAGGAAATATACAAATAAAGGAACATATCATAGCACTGAATAACAAACAAAAAAAAAGATGATACATGTATATATATATTGACCTTGTTCTTGATGGATGCTGTAATTCTCAGTGCAAATGGTGATTTTCTCAGTGGGATAGAGCTGCGTTTGGACATCAAATCTTTGCTTGCAATCCTTATAAATGACCCAGATTTCTGAACTGGGATTTTAGTTGAAGAAGTGCAGTTAATAGCCATCATCAATCTGATAATTCTTACAGAAGAAGAAAAAGAAGAAGAAGAAGGAATAAGAGTGTGTTGGTGGGGGCGTCTAGCTAGTTTTATAAGTGAATTAGTAATATAGAATTAATTAATAATGATCTCACCCACAAGATTACTATTTTTACTTTTTTTGGGGTATGCTTAGGTCATAGCTAGTATAATTACAAATTCAATTATTGATGGATAGTTCAGATATGTATGTCTTATCATGAGGAATTTTATTATATATTAAAGAGTATATAATTGATTTGGTCGCCTAAAAAATGTTAGATGTCTCAATTCAGTTCTTAGAAAAATAAAAGGGTAACGTGTATTTTTGGTTTCATAATTTTCGTGTAATTTTAATTTGATTTCATAATTTGATTTCATAATTTTCTTTGTTGTATTTTTGATATCATATCTTTTATTTAGATTGCAGATTTGGTTTTATGTTGCACTTTTGATCTTATATTATTGGGTCAGGTTGCAGAATTCGTCCCAAATATATCTTTTGTTTATGTTGTAGAATTGGTCTCATATTTTCGGGACAAATGCAAAATTACTTTGATATCTTTAGATTAGGTGGGACTCACGGTGAAACCCTTTGCAAAGATATGAGACCAATTCTGTAACTTGACCAAATTTGCCACTTGAACAATAAAATATAGGACCGAAAGTGCAACGAAAAAAATTATGAGATCAAATTGAGACTCGAGCAAAAGTTAAAAAAAAAAATGTATGTTTACCAAGATAAAATTATAAATATAATTATTGAAAGATACAATTGAAATTAAATTGTTCCTTTTGTTAAAGATATTAATTGAAATTCAATAACTAATATAATATTATTTTAATTTATTGATAATACACTTGACTATTTTAATTTAATTAATGTTTTAATAAAATAAATTAAATAAATAATTATATTTTATTTAAAATTTTTTTTTATAATTTTATGCCATAGAAACATGTATTATATTTTATCTTATAATAGTGAGTGTGTGTGGGGCCATAGTAGCTTATCTGCTTCACTCTGTTATTGATGCTGGTGAACTCCAAGTCATAGTTTTTGGTTGATGCTTCATAGTGCTTCTTTCCTATCAATTGGTTGGTTGGTCTATTCATCATTTCACTATGATATCATTTCCATTTTTGTTTTGTTCATGCTTCCTACTTTTATTTTTCCTTTTTCATGTCTATGTGCTTGATGATTTTATAGATAGTGCCAACAGCACAAGGCTATCAAAGTTTTTGAGAGGAGATATGTTAAAGTATGAATTTTTTTAATAAAAGTTAGAAGTTTAAAAATTGATCGTTGGATGATTTTGTATTCTTAAACCCTTTATTGATTTTGAGGAAAAAAAAACCCTTTATTGATTTTTTTTTTATTTTTCTCTAATACTTTAACTTTTTTTAAAATTCTAACCAACAAGTATTCAGTGAATTGGTATGTGAATTGCAATTTAAGTTGAAGGACTTAGGTTCAAATTTTGAAATCGACATTATTGAGAGCATTTTAACGGTTTACTCCCAACTCGAATAAAATTAATATTCGTTTAGATCATTATATAAATAAATGGAGAAAACTCATAATTATACTAAAAAAACTATTTTAAAATTCTCATATTTAATTTCAGATTCACTCCTCAAAGTTTTAACTTTATTTTTAGAATTTTTAATTTTAGCATCAAGTAAATTTGAGAATTTACTGCTTGAAAGAAGACGTATTCTTATAATTTAATATTTAAAATAGAAAATTATAAAATTCAATCTAAAAAAAAATGCAATTACGTACAATTCCAAAGATACTAAGATTTAAAGATAAATTTAATTATTTGACGTGTTTATAAATTCTATTGACATAAACTTAATGGTTAATGTGCACCGATTAGAGTTATTGTTAAATGTCAATTAATAATATTTTCGAATCAATTACTTTTGGATCAAATTTTATAATTTTACTTTTTGAGAATTAAATTTAATTTTTTATTATATTTTAATGATTAAATTATAAGTTTACTCAAATATATATTTCTCTACTTTATTTTCTTCTCATAATCGTTTGGTTATATATGATACTTAAAGAGAAAAAACTAAACAAAGTTCTAAATGAAAATTTGTGAAGTAATGATAATACATATATAAATATATAATATGATACACCTACCAAAAATATATATATAATATATATGATATGAAGATGTGTATAATTTAAATTGGCTTAAATTTATTTCTTAGACTTTAGATTTGATAAATTCCTAGAAATTAATAAATTATACAAAATAATATTTTCTAAAAGATAAAAAATACCTTTACATCAATAACTATAAATAATGAATAAAGGACAATTTTTTATGCCATTCTCCTAATTAAGTGGTGATCAGTGATTACCAAACAACCAAGAGCTATTGAAGACATGAACATGCATGTTTATGGGAAGACACCAATAATAGTTATTTGCATTATATTATCAAAAGTCACATGCTAGAACCTTCAATTATGCTTCAAAGTCGTTGAGACAAAACAATAAATAAATAAATAAAATTAATGGAATTAAGAGCACCAATAGTTTCCTCCACTTGAATGGAATTTGTAAACCTAACGCAATAGCTGCATCTGAATATAATTAATTCATGTGATAAATACATATAGATAACGTGAAAGAATCAATTTTGTTATCTAATCCAAGGAATATAAAAAACATAAACAAAGGAATCTCCCTGATTCCTTACATTTTTGTCCAGTTTTTTAAACTAACGTAAGTGGATAAGCAATGAAGAATTTCTCTACAATTATATTCTTAATTATTAATTATGAGTAGTTTTTTTTATATATTTAAACTGAGAGCGAATAATTAAAGCTCTCCCAACAGTATTAATTCCAGAGCTCAAACCTAGATCCCTTGACTTAGATACAACTTACTTACCACTACACCAAACACTTATTGATAATTATACGTAAATATCAAAATAAATGGTAATATTTTTTTTTTTCCTGAAATATAATTCATTCAAAACTCAAAAGCAAGGCAAGGCCAAGCACAGTACATACATAAACACAGCAAAATAAACCAATCCATCCCTAGAATCAACAACAACACTAGAGAAAATATCAACTGACGAACGTGAGGGGGTTTGTAACCCATCCAAGAGGACCCATCTTCGTGTCAGACAAATTGGCAAGACAATCAACTGTCAAGTTAACGGATCTAGAGATCCAACTAAAGCTACAATCATCTAAAGAACTGTAAACACAAAAAAAAAAAATCCAGACCAGATCGACGTCGTGGGATCCCAGATCCAAAACGCCGCCGCCACAAAATCCACCGCAGAAACACACGGACACGTGTAGAGAGCACACAGATCTAGGAAGGACAACCACCGAAAACCACCTAAACTTGAAAACCACCACCGCAGAAGACACACATAAAAGAGCACCACCGTAGAAGGCCAAAGCTGGGAGGCGCCGCCGATAACCCTAGTATGAAATAAGGTGAAATCTCTCATGAAAGAGAGAGGTGGTCCCTCACCGGGAGGGATTTGAGAGAGAACTCGACTCTCATGAGAGAGAGAGAATTTTTTGGGCGGCTAAGTCTGACTAATGGAGGAATTTAGGTGATACAATGGTAATATTATTTGAGTAAGCATATAAACTAGTCTTTAAAACATGAAATTTAGGGCCTGATTGGTTTAAGGAAATATTTTATGTTTTCGTTTTCTATTTTTATTCTTGGAATTCTATTTTCATTGCTAAATTTTCGATATTTAAGAAATACGTTTGTTTTATAAAGTCAAAAAAATTGTTTTCATTAATATTTAAATTATATTAACTTGAATAACGTGAATTTCTATATACTTTTAAGTTTGATTATTACTAAATGATGATATTAACATGAGTAAATCGTTTACTTTTGTGTAAAGTTGCAAAATATCATAAGTTTATTTTTGGAAATATTGGAAACGTCTTTTTAACGTTTTCTGTTTTCAGCCTGTTTCAGGAAATATTTTCAAAAAATATTTTAAAAAAATTATACAAAACACATTTTCAATCATATTATCTATTATCGGTTAAAATAGAAACAAAAAGTTGAGCAACCAAAGAGACCTATTCAATGTTTAAAAGTCAAGGTCATACATTTTAAGAATAAAATTAGATAAATTAAATTTTCAAACTTCAATTGTATATCCTTCAAAATCAACTTATAATATGTTTCTTAATATTATTTTTAAGAAATTGGCCGAATTTTAATATTTTTTATTTATAAAAAATACTAAATTATTAGTAGTGATTAGAAGTTATTTTTTAATAAAAATATATATTATTTTTTATTCTCACTCTTCATCATTTGATTTCAGGTCCTTTATACTAATTCATTTTTTTAATACATTATCTATATCTATAATCTATCTGTATGTTTATTATATAATTTTTGACCCATTTTTAGATATTTTATCTAATTGTAAAATATTTTTATTGTATGTTTTCCTCTAAAATATGCATAATAAATTGGGTAAATTACAAAATAGGGTCCTGTGGTTTGGCCCCGTTTCAGATAGGGTACATGTGGTTTGAAAAGTTTCAAATTGGGGCATGAGGTTTACGCCGTTTGCAAAATGGGGTCTAGGTGGTTTTGGCTGTTAAAAATAACGGTGAACCTGACTTTTTTTTTTTTTCTCAAATCCTCTTCCTCTTATTTTAGTCCCTAGCTCACAAACTGCAGATAAGTCCAGAAACCTTCAAACTTCCTTCATTTTAGTCCCTAGCTCACAAAAAAAGTTTGCAAAATATTCTAGAACTCTTCCAAACGTTCCTATTTAGTCCCTACTCCATGAATATTCCAGGAAAGGGACCAAAAAGGTGAAAAAAATGGAAGAAATAGAAAACGTAGGGACTAAACTGAAGAAACGTAGAAACTTTAACACCCGCCGGAAAACTCCACAATCTCGCCGGGAAACGGACGGAAATCGCCGGGTAACTCAAGAACTCACCAAGAAACTTCAATCCTCACTGAACCCTCACTCAAATCGCACTCAAAATGCTCAAGAAAAGATTTTTTTTATGTTCTCATTTCTCTCTCTATGTTCTCAATTCCTCCTCCTTTTCATCATCTTTATTCATTTTAGTCCTAAATCCTCAAAATAAAATTGTAAAGTGTCCCAAAAACTCTTTCAAGCATTCCAATTTAGTCCTTAAAAATATTAAAAACCTTAAACCCTAAACCCATAAAACTTAAAGTTGTTTTTAATCTTAATCTTCATCTTCTCAATTTAACATAAATCCCTAATTTTATTTTAATCCCTAAACCCCCTATTTTTTTTTTAATCATCTTTTTCATAGATGAGGGTAACGATGAAACAAGGTTTTCATTCTTCAACTGACAACTCTAATCGTTACCTTTTCTTCTCTCATCCGATTTCTTTTTCTCGTTGTCTCTCTTGCCTTTTTTGTTTCCTAACAAACCCTAAAATCTTGAAATAAGCTTTTGCTCTGGCCGTTTCGTTTATGAGAGGACGGGAACGGGATATACTGTGATAGATTTATTTTTTTTTCCGCTTCTGGTTGTGGTTTCCTTTAATGGTTTGTTCTTTCTTCCTCAGATCTGATTCAATTATCAAGTGTTTCTTTCCTTGATTAGTTTTCTTTTTAATTTTGGTCCATCGATGTTTCCTGATTTGGGCAGGCTTTTTGTATTTTTTCGATCTTCCTTTCAGTACTCCTTCTTTCCTTTCAGGCTTTTAGAGAGAGAAATGAGAACATAAAAAAAATCTTTTCTTGAGTATTTTGAGTGCGATTTGAGTGAGGTTTCAGTGAGGATTGAAGTTTCTTGGTGAGTTCTTGAGTTACCCGGCGATTTCCATCCGTTTCCCGGCGAGATTGTGGAGTTTTCCGGCGGGTGTTAAAGTTTCTACGTTTCTTCAGTTTAGTCCCTACGTTTTCTATTTCTTCCATTTTTTTCACCTTTTTGGTCCCTTTCCTGGAATATTCATGGAGTAGGGACTAAATAGGAACGTTTGGAAGAGTTCTAGAATATTTTGCAAACTTTTTTTGTGAGCTAGGGACTAAAATGAAGGAAGTTTGAAAGTTTCTGGACTTATCTGCAGTTTGTGAGCTAGGGACTAAAATAAGAGGAAGAGGATTTGAGAAAAAAAAAAAAGTCAGGTTCACCGTTATTTTTAACAGTCAAAACCACCTAGACCCCATTTTGCAAACGGCGTAAACCTCAGGCCCCAATTTGAAACTTTTCAAACCACATGTACCCTATCTGAAACGGGGCCAAACCACAGGACCCTATTTTGTAATTTACCCTAATAAATTTCATGATTTTTTTCTTTTAGCATCATGATTCTTTCTCTATCATTTGTTCAGTTTTGGCCCTTTTCTAATATATATATAGAGACACTAAGGGGTCCTTTCAAAGTTTTTAGATTATCTTAAAGCACAAGTTGACAGTTTTGTCGTGACTCGTGAGATGCGATGCCCATATAATTGTCTCCACTACTACTTATATTTTTTTTTTTTGGGAAGTTTGATAATATTAAGATATTTAATATATATAATTTTACCAGAAATATTAGAAATTATAATTTAAGTTGTTGTGGTCATATTTAGGAACAAATTTCATTATTATTGGATTGAGAAACCAGGTTTTCATTTTTTTTTTAAGGTGAGATGAGATTTTGAACTAGAATAATAGTCTTACAAACTCATCGTACATAACTAGATTGGGTAATTATATAATTAAATGGCTACGAAGAGCCCTTTTAATAAAATTTCCCTACCATTAATTTTGAGTAATGCTGCAAGTTTAAATATTGTTTTCAATTTACAGAATAAATTATTATACTAGTCCTTAAAGATGTTGTAAATTGTATCCTTAAATTTAGGTTAAAATGATATAATAGTCTTTTAACTTCATTTAATGCTTCGAATTGGTTCCTTGAGTTTGAATGATGTAAAAAATTCCTTTAATTTTCAAAATCATTTCAATAAAGACTTTTGTTGACTTTAACTTAATTGTTGACGAACATTGTTAAAGTTTAGATGACTTAGGGTTTGTTTGGGATTTTATTTGTTTTATTCCATTAAGATAATGAAATTGAAATCATTAAGATAATGGAATTGAATGATCCCTATTAGGATTCAAATCGAATCAATAAATCAAGAATACCAAATGCTTGGACCCTACTTCAAAATTTTAGATCCCTAATCTAAAGAGGTGTTTTCATGAAATTTCTTGAACCAAAATGCTCTAGAGATGCCCAAAAACAAAATCGAAGAATTAGTTTATCAAAACAAGCTCAAATAAAGGCAAATTGATGGATTGGAGAAACGAGAAAGCTATATCAGCAAACCTTAACCCTAAGATATTAGGGTTCCAGAAATTTTCTTAATACCACCAATTCATGTTAGCAAACTTTGACCAAACCGCCATGTCAACAAACTTAAATCGAGTTAGGGTGGCATGTCAGCATTTTCCATTAGTTCCATTCATAGTTAGGAGATGGGGTATAATTTGAAAGTTACACCTAGAGGGGGTGAATAGGTGTTATGAAAAATAATTAATTCTTTTATAAAAGAATTACTTTTAAGATTACTCACCAATTAATTAAACTTAATTTAACAATATATAAAAATGTGGAAATTAAATGGAGTAGAGATAGAGAAAGATAATACCGATATTTATCCTGGTTCAGCCCGAATGACTAACCGGACACCCGTCGTAAGGTGTCAAACGGATCAAATTTAATTATACTTGAGCCTTACCAGTGTAACTATATTTATTAAAATATAGTATAGATGCTAACCCAAGGTCGGATCTCTCGCTAAGAGAATTGTGACGAAGGTTGTAACTTCTATTTTTGAGGGTTGTCACGATTTAATAAGATATTAAGAGTCAAAATAATACTCGAGAGAAAACCCTAGAGATGGACTATCATAGTTCGTTCATCATAGAGAATAGATAATAAATATGCATTTACTTTTCTAAGTTAGACAATGTATTTAAACTATAAACACAATCAATCAAACAATGGAGAGAATACAAGATTAGGATAGGTAACTCATCCAAAACTAGATTTATGAGCTATTTGTCAAAGTTCTTCGGGGCAATCTATATTATTGCCACATCGGAACAATAAACAAACATAGATTCATCAATAATATTCCTAATTATGCAAATACGATATGTAAACCACTCTTTAGCAAACTCTAAAGAGCTACTTCATTAATCGTGAGAGAGACAAACTCCGGGAATGTCAAGGTCTCATTACTTTAACAAAGTATAATCTACGACTTATATATAAACTTGAACAATTACCTTTGAAGGAGTTGATCATACCTCATAAATGCAACATCAATATCTGGTCTTTACAACGAAACATAGCAAACTCAAACCACATCCTTGAGGCATTCCTCAAGTATCTACCTAATTAGTTGCTCATGCTCTAGGCAGAGAACTATTCTAAACTAAAGAGAGAATTGGAGCGAACTGAGCTGAGATGAGTTGAGTTGAGTTGAGTGCTTTGAGTGTGGAATGACGACCTCTATTTATAGTGTTGAGTAGTGTGCTTGATCCGCAAGTCAAGGGAAGAAAATCGCCTTTGAGCCGTTGCTTGCGCCGGCAGCCCAATACGAAGGCGCAGCGACATATCTCCGATATTTCGATTATATCTTCGTATCTTGAATCATAGCTGTGCAAAACATACTTTACTGCTTTAGATTAATCTGCACCGCAAGATTTCCCTTTTGGGCCGTTGGCTCAAAGTGACGGCGCAACAAAAAACTACGCTGAAGCTTACTTGCTGATGTCATATTCCTAACAGATACGTACGCAGCTGGAATTGCCTATCTTGGGCCGGCGGCCCACGTGACGGCGCAAGAATATCTTGTGCTCAACGTGATCTTCTCGAATATTCTGATATTTCCCTCTTGGTTTGGCCCTGTTTGGATATCTGAAACACTGAATAAACCATTAAGTAACACCTATTTATAAAGTACAATAAATAAACGCTAATTAACTCATTTTATCCACTTTATTGCACCATACCTTAGTGTTGCCCTTAGCATATTAATTGGTCTAATTCTAATATCTTATTATTATAAACACACAAAAAGAAGGCCAAATAACTTGTTTACTTTTGGGTTGATCAAATCCCCCACACTTAAGACTTTGCACTCCTGAGCAAAGGTACGAAGTAGAAGAAGAAAGAATATGCCAAAGAATCAAGGAACTTTCCCAAGTTCATGATTCAAGGCCAGCACAAAGTCACAACCTATAGCTATAGAATTCATTAAGCAAGTAACTAAGTAAAGTAGTGCAATCCAATTTTCATAAGACCAACTTATAAATGTATCACTCTCCTCACTAATTGGGTATTATTTCTCTCTAGTCATGCCTTAGACTAAGTTTCTACCATAAGCTTGTAGAAATTCTCAAAGTCTCCACTTTAAGCGAAATAATGATTCTTAATCAAGAGGACTTTAATAGGGTTGTAATGTATGGGAAAGGCTTAATATATATGAGAAGAAATATAGGGAGAAAAGAAAGGAAATCAGTATTTACTTTAAAATCTCTCTTTAAGTTTTCCTTAACAATTCAAATCCACTTATCCACTAAAAGAAAGTAGTTAGCTCACTGTAAGGCTCATTTGAGTCATTTGGCACAAGACTCTACTCTTTTGACTGGCCAGTCTTTTGCTCTTGATAGGCTCTTATGATAATACTTTTAGTATTTGAGATTTCTCAAAGATACTTTTGATAATTTTGCTCGACTTATATTTTTTTTCTTTCGTCGAGATCTTTCATATATTTTTCTAATAATTTTGCTAGCTAAATTCACCTTTGAGAGTTGAATTGAAAATTCCATCTTTATGAGAAGGTTTATAAGTACACCTTAGTGTATAGGCTCAAAGGGGCTAACAAAGGATATATGTATGGTAACTGGCTAGTGTTTGGGATAAAGGGGTTGAAGAAACAATTGTCTCTATCATATTAATAATCATTAAATCTGATCTAATAAGCTTTAACTAAGAATTAAGACAAGTTCTAGAGAAAACAAAGCTAAGAGACTAATCTCTCTCTAAGTATATACATATATAGCCATAACACCCTTTCATGCCCCTAACGTTTGCAGTGATTTTCAGTTATGCCCTTAACGTTTCATTTTGTTCAGACATGCCCTCAATGTGCAACCAACGTTTCAATTATGCCCTCAATTTTGACTCAATGCACATGTGGCAATTTTTTTTGCTTATGTGTCATTTTTTTTGTTTGACTTGATTACGTGGCATCATGACTGGGCATTCTTAATTTTTTTTTCCACATTGGCATGATGACTGGATTTACATTTTTGAACATAAAAATTGAGTAAACTAGCAAATCAGTCCCTGGATTTACATTTTTCATCATCTTCATTCATTTTAGTCCCAAATTCTCAAAATAAAATTGTAAAGTGTCCCAAAACACTTCCAAACATTTCAATTTAGTCCTTAAAAGTATTAAAAATTGACTGGATTTACATTTTTGAACATAAAAATTGAGTAAACTAGCAAATCAGTCCCTGGATTTACATTTTTCATCATCTTCATTCATTTTAGTCCCAAATTCTCAAAATAAAATTGTAAAGTGTCCCAAACACTTCCAAACATTTCAATTTAGTCCTTAAAAGTATTAAAAACCCTAAAACCTAAACTCTAAAATTCTAAACCCTAAAACTCTAGAATTAGTTCGAGAAGATGATGCTAGTAAGAAATAAAGAAGAGAAAGAGAAGTTGGATTCACTTATTATGGTATAAGTGTATAACCCATTTTAAAATTATAATTACAAATTCAAGTCAAAAGAACACTTGAATCAATTGCATACTACTATAAGTGATTGATTCAATGGATGATGCATTCAAGTCAATGATTCAAATGTTTGACCTTTCTTCATCGCCTCTTTCAATGTAATTTCGTCTTGGTGACGTTTACATGCTGTGAGCATGGAAAGTGATACAACGCTTAACAGAGCATTATCCAAAGACACTCTCTCGTGCTAATTCTGATTCACCAGTCTAATTTTACTCCTTATCCTTTCTTCTTGACTAAATCGATATCTCAAATCCGTCGAATCGAAATCTCAATTAGATCATAGAAAGGCAAAATCAGATCTCAAGAAGAACAGAGAACGAAAAGAAAATGGCGAGAGAAATTGAAGTTGCAGAGAAACCACCAGTGATTAAAGTGGCAGCTATTTGCGGCTCACTTCGCAAAGCTTCTTTTAGGGTTTACTCTAGGGTTTTAGGGTTTAGAATTTTAGAGTTTAGGTTTTAGGGTTTTTAATACTTTTAAGGACTAAATTGAAATGTTTGGAAGTGTTTTGGGACACTTTACAATTTTATTTTGAGAATTTGGGACTAAAATGTAAATCCAGTCATCATGCCAAGGTGGAAAAAAAAAAGAATACCCAGTCATGATGCCACGTAATCAAGTCAAACAAAAAAAATGACACATAAGCAAAAAAAATTGCCACATGTGCATTGAGTCAAAATTGAGGGCATAATTGAAACGTTGGTTGCACATTGAGGGCATGTCTGAACAAAATNTGCCTTTGTGTCTTCTTTGGACTCTGTTTATTTTTTATCAAAAATAAACAGTTTTTAGAGGCAACGGAAGACAGTCAATCATAGCAGAAAAAGACAATTGAAAATTTTTTGGTTTATTAATTTACATTTTAACTCTGACATCAAAATTTAATAGCAAAATAAAGATACGATGATAAAATTCTAACAAGCTACACATGCAAAATTTCAAGAAGAAACTAGATTGTTATTAAAATTATATGATTGATATAGAAAAAGGCCGCTTTGCCTCATATTTTTGTTTCTGCATTTGCCTCATATTAAACAAAAGTGAATCATGTCCACACTAAACGCTCCGATACTGTGAGAAAGATGCAGAAACAGAAGCCCTTTTGATAAGAGAGACATAAAACATAATAAGACATTGAGAAGATTGATACCGTTTAAGTAGTGATTAATATCAATATGGCATGGATTATGAAAGAGAAACTTCATAAAAGTGAATCGATGCTGAAGAGATATTAGGTGATATTGATAGTGTTGAGCAAAGCCTCCAATTCATCATCAACATTATTGGGCTTGTTGGTTTGAGTACCCAAATCCCCCAACTGAAGTTTCTTGAATTGAGGAAGTAGGTCTTGCTCCTCAAAATCCCGGGGCCTCTTGTTATTCCAGTCAAACTTTGACTTCAATTTCATTTGCCAATTAAGTTCTTGACATTTTGAGACATACATTGGATATACCCCACATTCTTTGATACCAAACCCCTTTTGGTTAGGGACAAACTTGAAAGTCTGAACACTGAACTCAAAGAAAACTTTTAAGTTAGCAACACACTGATCATCTGGCCTCCTTTCTATTCCCTTCAATATGTTTTCACAATCCCAAGGACTATACCACATATAAACATGATCTGAATTCATCCTCTCTCTGATTCCCACCGTCGGTAAACTTGAACCTCCCAGCAATGTAGAATCTTCCCAGTACAATTTACACAGGACGTCAGCCTCAAACTCTTCCCTTCCAAAGATGCGATCAAGAACAACACAGAAAACAAAACCCAATAATTGCGAAGATGGAAGAAGTTCGATAGTTACAGACTCTGCTTCTTTTGTTCCACACGTAAACCAGTATGGTACTCTACTTTCTGGAAAAAAAACTTCAAAACTTTTCCTCGGAAGATAAAAAATATTTTCGGTCAATGTTCTTTGCAGGGCAATTCCATTGGCTGCTTGCATCATTAAGCAACGTGCACCTTCTATGATACTAGCAAGTGATTGTCCATCCAATTTCATGCAATTCTTAAATGAAACATACATACCATTTTCTTTCTCTTGCAGTGAAATTGAAGTGAAATTGAACACTTTCTCCAATGCAAAGCAGTTACTGGCATTTAAGTACTGAATGGATGGAGGAAGCTGTGGTAAGGAACAAAGTCTCGTACAATTCTGTAAGTCAAGACTTATCAGCTCTGAAAGAAATCTGGTGTTATTAGGAAGTTCAGTTATGTGAAAACAACTATCCAAACATACTCTTCTTAAAGAGCGTAGACCATCAAATAAGATATGTAACTTCCAATTGTCAACCAAACAATTAGAAAGGTCAAGCTCAGTAAGGGATATCCGGCTAGATAACTCAATTGGAAGGCCCTCAAGTATTAAATTTGAGAGATAGAGTTTTTCAAGCTTGCTTGAATGAGCAATGGACGAATGCAAGATCCGGATCCCTGTATATCTTAAATCCAGTATTCTTAATTCTTCGGATGAAATTGAGAACTCCATAAGATTTGTGCAGGAACCAACGTTGATATCTTTGAGAGATCTTAAATGAATCTCACTTTTCAAACTCTTCAAATTCGAGCACATCGGTAAATTCAAACTAACAAGGGAATGGAGTGATAAAATAGAAGGATGTACATGAAGCAAATTTGAACAACGTCCGAGGTTTACTTTTACAAGATTGAAGGCCTTAGAGAGATCTGGGAGCTCCATCAACTGGTTGGATCCACTAAGGTCTATCTCTTTTAAATTTACAAGATCCTGTGATAATTGAAAGACAATTTTAAATGGCAAGATTATCATATTTCAAATAAATGAAAAAAAAAAACCTAAAGCAAATTATGCTTATACGTACCTGCACTCCATTCCAAAGATTTTGTACATGGCTGCCAGGCATGCAAAGTTTAACAAGTTTCACTGGACAAAATGTGGTTGGAAGAGATTTCAATGGATAGTCACACCACTCCAAATAACTTAATTTATTAGGAAATGACTTCAATCCTCTTGGAAGGTGCACATGGCTTCGCATCTCCAGGCCGCGATTAGGGTGATATAATTTAAGATATCTTAGATTAGGCATTTTTCTAAAAGTATTAGCTCTTAAATATACATCTGGGATTTGAGAAACATTAAACATGATCCCTTCAACTTTATCAGTTCCCTGAAAAATAGACAAAGATGATAGTTACTATATTATATCATACTACTAGCATATTTTTTCCAACAAAGAGACTTTGTCTCTTTTACCTTGTTATTAGCCAATACATCATAGATTTCTTCAGAATCCCATAATCGACTGCGCCTCTCTGGCTCATTGATAGATTCCTCACGGACAATTTCCCAGCACATTTCTTGTACTAAATCATGCATATCTATAGGCATGTGATCATCTGCAATTATGAGAGCCTTATCATGAAGTACTCTTATGCCAATAGCTCCATAGAAGCCATAGCTGTCTAGTAGGTTTATCACTTGTTCTTTAAGCACTCCCTTTAAAAAGCACGCAATGTCTAGAAATATATTCTTCTCTTCATGGGTTAGTCCATAGTAACTCAATCGCAACACCTTTTGAATGTCATCATGGGGAATCTTCTTAAGTTTCCTTAATGCACTACTCCATTCGTTTTCACTTTTGCCACGAAGAAAAGAACCTAAAGCCTTTAAAGCTAATGGAACCCCCTTAGCATAAACAACTACCTCTCTTGATAGCTCATCAAATTCCACTACGGGAAGGTTTTGGTTGAAGGCATTCAAGCTAAAAAGCTCAAGGGAATTTTTGAAGTTTAATTCCTTAACCTTATATATTGCACCAACTGCTTTGCTTAGCACATGCTTGTCCCGCGTTGTAATAATAATTCTACTTCCTGGACCAAAGCAATGAGTTTCTCCAATTAGATATTCTAATTGCTCTGAGGTACTCACATCATCAAGAACTACAAAAACTTTCTTGCGATTGAGCCTAGACTCAACAAAAGTTGAAGTGCCAATATAGAGATCTTCTTCCTCTAGTAGCTCGGAGTGAAGTTTATGAAGTAAATTATCAAGTCCTTTTCCATGCTCTCCAGAATTTTCTCTAACATTTTCCAAGAAGCAGCAACCTTCGTATTGGGAAGAGTATTTGAGAAAAATAGTTCTGGCAATGGTAGTTTTACCAATGCCACCCATACCCCAAATTCCAATGGTTTGAACTTCTTTTAGCAACAACTCGATCTCTGCACAATTATTGTCAATACCAACAAGGCCCTTCAATTTAGTAGGGGGATACATATAATTCAGTTTTTGCATAACGTCTTTGACAATGCTGTGAATAAGTTCAGAGTCATCCCTAATATATGAAAAGCAAAAATTAAAAAAAGAAAGTGATATAAGAATAATAAATAGAGAGATGATAAAATAGAATGAAGAACCTAAAATAACAAGTAACAATGAGTCAATGACATTTCATTATGAAATAGTTAACGAGCTATATGAAAGATATAAACTCATTTCTGTTTTAACTCAGTTATTTGATCACCCTCTATGAAGCCAGAACACTTCATTCTGAGAGAGTGTTGCAATGCCTGACACGATTAAAGACATGTTCATAAGTGTCAAAAATTAAAATAATTTTTCCATAGCTGAACAATAAAAAACAAAATTGACCCACATAACATTTTTCATGAATAGATATCATAATTTTTTAAGTTTTCATCAAGATTTATAGATATTTATATAAACATATATACATTGTCTTATCATGTAATTTTAAAAGTTTAGCCTATCCATACGTTCTTCATTAAAGCATAGATGAAAAATGAAGGCAAAAGTACTAATTTTGTCCCCAAACTTTACACCAACTGTCAATTTCGTCCTCAATGTTTCACATTTTGGTCAATTTTATCTTTTGACTAACTTCTTTTAATAAATTACTAACACAGACTACATCTGCTTTTCAATCTGAGTTAGAATTTGAATTTATTCTTTTATCAATTTTACATTTATATATCATTAGCCACGTTCTATCGATAATATTTGCCTAAAGTAAATGCAAAGGATCAAAAAACCAAAATATGAAATATTGGGGACCAAATTGACAGCTGATTGGGACGAAATTAATGCTTTTGCAAAAAATGAATATAGTTACCTGAATTTGTTAGAATCCCAGCCAGCTAAATTGGCAGCTTCAGTAAGATGAGCCTTCCATTTGTTGACCTTGTCTTGATTATTATGCTCAAGACCTCTCTCATGTTCTTCAAATGCTTGCTTGAAACTCCCAGTTTGATGGCGTACAAGGGATGGCTCAACTTGATAGAACACAGGAATAACAATCTGCCCTAGAACACTCTTGCAATGAAGAATATGAGCGAGTTCGTCCAAACACCATCTCGATGAAGCATAATTATGCGAGAATACCACCACAGAGACATACGAATCTTCAATTGCTTGAATAAGAGCCGACGAGATTTCGTCCCCTTTTTGGAGCCTGTAATCTATGTAGGTTTTCACTTGCTTTCTGCAAAAAGCATCGTGAAGATGGCTAGTGAAATTGGCGCGAGTATCTTCGCCCCTAAAGCTAATAAACACATCGTACTTCTTGGGAGAAAATGAAACGGAGGAAGAGGATGAAGCAATATCGAAGGCCATCATGCGTTCGAAATGAACAAGAAGATCACTGTGAGTGTTATCTGGAAAAATCAGAAGTAAGCATAGAATTTATTACTAGCTGGTGTTGTTGTGTACAAAGGAAAATTCGAAGCAGCTTATAATAAGTGGAAGAAGGAAGGCACGCGTTTCGGCTTGACGAGCTCTGTAAATTCCAGGAAGTACGAAGGAAATCAAACAATAATACATACTTTATGAAAGAGGAAATGCTAGAGAGAAGAAGAAGGAGGAGGAGACTTCACTGTTTGGACTTGCATTTTGACATTGTTTAATTTCTTGGCCAATGTCTTATTTTGGTCCCTCATGTTTGCTTAAAGTTCTGTTTTGATCCTTCAAGTTTTTTTTTGTTTCGTTATGGTCCCTCATGTTTGCTCTAAGTTCCATTTTGGTTCTTCAAGTTTCTAAAAAGTTCCACCGTTAATCCCCAACTCTTTTATATCCACTTTGTTTTATTAAAAAAGGAAAAAAAAAAATAACTTTTATCTCCCAATAATTTTGCTCTTTTACAAAAAAGAATTTTCTTGATACAAAATAGCAAAATTGTTTAGAGATGAAAGTTAGTTTTTTTTTCTTCTTTTAACGAAAAAAAGTGGATGGAAAAGAGTTGGAGACTGAAGGTGAAACTTTTTGGAAACATGAGGAACCAAAACAGAACTTTGAGTAAACATAAGGGACCAAAACGGAAAGAAAAAATTTGAGGGACCAAAACAGAACTTTGAGGTAACATAAGGGACCAAAACGGAAAGAAAAAACTTGATGGACCAAAATGGAACCTTGAACAAACATGAGGAACCAAAACAGAACAAAAAACTTACGGGACTAAAACAGAACTTCGAGCTAACATAAGAGACCAAAATAGAACTTGGCCTAATTTCTTTCTTAATTAATTAAGCTTTATCAATTCGAAGTTTCGGATAAATTTCCCAGAATTGCATTATGTTTTGCTTAAAGTTTGACAAAAACACACACACACACAAACAATTTGGGTCAACTAAAATTCGACGGATAACTGGATAAGCCTAAATGTCAACGACTTCTGGTAGTGATAATTTCTCTAGTCATGGAATTGCTGATAAATTGAGATTTCCTGCTTCTTTATATTTAAAAGTCCAAAGTACAATTTTGGTCCTTTATCTTTTGTTCAAGTTATAAATTAGTGTTTTTTTATTGTGTATTTTTAATCTCATATCTTTCCAAAATGTTTCACAATTAGCTCCATCCAAAAATAGTCTCCTTCTTATGGTTAATGCTGATATGGAAGAGTGAAGTTGTGTTGGTTACCAAATATGCTCCACCACCTTGGATCTTTTCTGATTTTTCATTACGATCCCCATCTCGGACAACTAGAGACTGAAGTGTGCAAAAGAAGTTGAGTCAACACAATGACTCAACTTCTTTTACATCCGTCGAGTCCTTCACTAAGACTCCGTTTGGTACCGTTTTAGGTATGTAAAGGAAAGGGTTTTACAAGGGAAAAATTGTGAGGGAAAGGAAAAGTAGTTGAGGGAATGTAAAGTAGGTAAAAATTGAAAGTGTTTGGTATAAAAAGGTATGGGAGGGAAAGTAAAATAGATATAGAAAAAAATGACAAAAATGCTCTTCCCACAACCACCACCACACCGCCGCCGTCCACGGTGGTCGTCGCCGCAGTTCACGGTGGTCGACGCCGCCGTACACGGTGGTCGTCGCCGCCGTCCACGGTGGTCGGCGCCGCCGTACACCGCCGCCGCCGCCGTTCACCATTTAGGGGAGGAGATGGGATGGGAGTGAGAGGGGCAAATTAGAAATTCTACTATAATTACCTAGGTAGACTTGAATTACATAAAAAATGTGAAGTAAAAAAAAATGGCCTATGTAATGTAAAGCCCTTTACATTGTAATCCACTTTACATAGCTCAAATTACCATACCAAACACATGAAAATCTTGAAATCCGTGTCCTTTTATATTGTAAAACCCATTTCATGGGTACCAAACGGAGCCTAAATAAATAAAATTTTACTTGTTTTACTTCATAATCAATAGTCAAGGACTTATTTTACATCTCCTTTCTAGTTCTCTCCTCCTCCAAATTTAAGTTTTTTTTTAATCATACATAACACCATTATAAATTGAATCCAGGAGAGATTAATTCTACAAAATTAGAAACCCTAGCCATCAAAAAATCTCTCTCTCATGAGAGTCGAATTCTCTCTCAAACCCCTCCTCATGAGGGATCACCTCTCTCTTTCATAAGAGATTTCACCCTATTTCATATTAGGGTTATCGGCGACGCTCTTTTCTCTGTGTCTTCTGCCACGGTGGTTTTCAAGTTTAGATGGTTTTCGAATTCGGCGGTTTTCCTTCCCAGATTTGTGTGCTCTCTGCTCGTGTCCGTGTGTTTTCTGCAGCGGGTTTTGTGGCGGAGGCGTTTTGGATCTGGTCTGGTCTGAGTTTTTTTTAGTGTTTCCAATTCTTTAGATGATTGTAGCTTTAGTTGGATCCCTGGATCCGTTAACTTGGCAGCTGATTGTCTTGCCAATTTGTCTGACACGAAGATGGGTCCTCTTGGATGGGTTGCAAACCCCCACCTTCGTTAGTTGATGTAGTTGATGTTCTTTCTAGTTTTCTTGTTGATGGTAGGGAGGATTTGTTGGGCGGAAGCGCAACCCACACAAGAAATAAAGGAAGAGGAAACGGAGAAACGAACACAAATCTTTAACGTGGTTCGGTGCCTCAAGACCTACTCCACGGCCCCCTCTGGGACAAAATTCACTATTTGTAATTTTTGCACGAAAAAATTACAAACCCTCCTCAATACAATTTTTGACTGGAGAAAATTGCAAACCCTCTCTCAAAAATGACTCACAACTACCCAAACCCCAATACACCCATTAGGATTTCTATGTAAGTTGTGGTGCCTTAGAAGCTCATATCTCACTCATATTTATACAAGCCTCACACCCCCTCAATGTTTTTCCCAACCGATGTGGGACTTTCAATGACTAAGCCCAACATGATTTGATTATTTTACTGTGTTTTTTTTTGTATTGTGCTTGGCTTTGCCTTACTTTTGAATGAATTATGTTTCAGGCCAAAAAGAAAATTCAAGTTTTTTTTTTGGTGATACCAAATTCAAGTTATCAATTATCATTAATATGATTATGAAGATAGGAAATAATTAAATAAATGTAATAACAATAATATTTATATACTTGTTAAAATGTTAAAATTAGGGATAATTATAAATAGAGTATGAATAAAGCATTATAATTCTAGTTATGGTTAAAGGTTAGTTTGGCCAAAATATATGTCTTAATCTTCAGTTTATTATGTTGTAAAATATTCAAATTGATTTTAAATATTAACAAAATATTTCATTTTAGTCTTAAACTATTGAATATGACTCCTTTCATGTTCAAACGTGACGAGTTTAGAGGTAAGTATTGTTCTCAAATAGTATTTTCTCTATTTAGTTAGGGTCGTCAGCAAATGAGGTTAAATCGATCATAAAAATAGACCGTTCATTTCACGGTCAAACAAGCAAAGTTGATCATATCTCTCTCATTTCAAATTTGAATGCGACAAATTCAGAGCTACGAGTTCCTATTAATAAGTCTTTTGAACTCGAAATGAGAGACAAGAAAAATATGACAAAATTTAGTAGTTTGGGACCAAAATGAAACATTTTGCCAACATTTGGGACTACTTTGAACATTTTAAAACATAAAGGACCAAAATGAATATTAGGGAATACATTTAGGACCTATTTTAGTTTAATACTTTCCATCCAAAACTTGCGTTTGTCGTTCTTTTTCAGTCTCTTCCTTCTCTCTCGTTCTCTTCTCAGTGTCGTCTCCTTCGCTTCTGAGTCCTCTCTTCACCCAAGCTCGTTGAACGGAGGCGATAGCTGTGAAGCGTCTGGCGGTTTTATTCCCGTTTGGCCGCTTCTTCCTTTTTCTCAATCTCAAACCCTAATCCCAAATTCCCTATTCGTGTCCCCCAAATCTCTTCCTCCATGCGCAAAACGGCAAGAGGCTATCGGCACTAAGGTTTGTATTTTCCAGTCATTACCCAGTTCACCCTGTACTCTGAAAGTCTGAATATTCAACACATTGTTTTGGTTCTGTTTTTGCTGTTAGGATGTTACCTTTTTTATGATAAAGTGTGGTTTGATTTTGGCAGGATTTGGCTAAAGCTTTTATTGAGGTTCTTTGTAATGAGAAGGCCAACAAGCAAGTGTTCAACATCGCAGTAGACAAATATGTCACATTTGATGGCTTAGCGAAAAGCATGTGCTAAGGTAAATAAATAGTTGAATGTTTTTCATGTTTCTTTACTTTATCTGCACTTCTGCTTCGGTTGCATTATTATGATTCAATATCGAAACTTGGCTTGAGTGTTGTTTGTGTACATGAAGGATGCATGTGAAACATTTATTTTCTAATTTTAGTTTCATATGTTTCTTCATTTGTGTTCTAGTTTGATTTGCTATTTTGGTGCTTTGGTAGATATAGAAATTTATGACAATTAGTCTTTAAAACCACCCAAACCGAACTGCTCAAAACCGATGTTTATTGGTTTGGTTTGGTTCAGTTAAAGCAAAAAATTTTAACTGTTTGGTTAAGAATCATCTCAAACTGATGTGAGCAGTTCGATTAAAAAACTTGTAAAAAACTGTTCAAACCGCCCGATGAACACCCCTAGTTTGCAGTCCTGAGGTTGCTGTAAACTAAGACCACCTTTGAGATAGAATCTGGTGTTCTTTCCTTTAATTTTTTTTAACCTTTCTTTCAAGTACATATCGTTCTCTCTAATTAAGTTTTTTTTTATCTCTAGCTTCTCAAGCCATGTTCACCAGTCAGCAGCAAAGCGACCTTTGTCTCTCTTATTCACAGTTATGCATTAGCTTTTTGCTCTTTCTTTCGCAAACAGAGTCCTTAATGTGAATCTGGTTTATGTTCATTTGGATTAGTGTCTTGCTGATTTGATTCTTGAGGCTTCTGGCCATTCAACCCAGCAACGCCATCTCACTGAAAATTGAAAAATCAACTTAAACAGTAAATTGTCAGCTACGTCTCAATTTTTTGGCATTCTTACCTCCCCAATTTCATGAGAAGAGTGCTGTGTAAGCATTTTCATATTATTGAAAAGCTTGTGTTGAATTTGGAGTGTTAGTTTGAACTTTGAAGTAAGGGGTTTTACTTTTGGGGCCTTTAAGGAAATTTTCATCATTAGATCATGCTAGACTTGGAATATATTGTGCAAGGCTTTGAAGTAAGAATTTAATATGGCTGTCTACTGAAATATAATTGTTTACTCATCAGGGTGGTCAGTTGGTTATGTGGGATTGTAGATCACTTTTCCGACCATTCACGGCTCAGGCACCCAGACTCTTTTATGCTAGAGTCTATAGGTGTAACACAACCTCTGCACACAATTTGGTTGATGATCTTTCATATAATTCACATTCAAAATGTTATTTTGATGATGATTCGGTGCAGAAATTCCATGGCAAAACATGTGAAAATGACTACCTTAGAAAGCAAATTAAAAGTGCAACTACCAATGAAGCACTGAAGTTGATAAGCCATGCAAATTTGTTTGGGGCAAAACCTACGAAGGTTGTTCTTTGTACCACACTTAGTTCTTGTGCAAAAACCCTCAATTGGCTCTTGGGTATACAAATCCATGCTTATTTGATCCGTTCTGGATATGAAGATAATTTGTTTCTTGATAGTGCACTTGTTGATTTCTATGCAAAATGTAATGCTATTGTAGATGCAAGGAAAGTATTTCGTGGGATGAAAACACATGATCAAGTGTCTTGGACTTCACTTATTGCTGGATTCTCAATAAACGGACAGGGAAGAGATGCCCTGCTGTTGTTTAAAGAGATGTTATGTACCCACATTAAGCCAAACTGTTTTACTTATACCAGTGTTATAAGTGCTTGTGTGAAGCAAAAGGAGGCTCTTGAACTGTGTTCAGCTCTCCATGCTCATGTTATCAAACAAGGATTTGAAAGTAGCAATTTTGTTATAAGCTCTTTACTTGATTGTTATGCAAAATGCAGGCAAATTGATGATGCTGTATTATTATTTGATGAAACTAGCGAGAAGGATACTATTCTATATAATTCCTTGATCTCTGGTTTTTCTCAAAACCTATATAGTGAGGACGCATTAAAACTATTTGTAGAAATGAGGAAAAAGAACTTGACTCCTACTGACCATACTTTAAGTAGCATTTTGAATGTTTGTGGCAGCCTTACTGTGCTCTTTCAAGGAAGACAATTACACTCTGTGGTTATTAAAATGGGGTCAGAGAGGAATGTGTACGTGACTACTGCTTTGATTGATATGTATTCAAAGGGTGGTGACATTGATGAGGCTCGTTATGTGTTTGATCAGACTTCTAAAAAGAATGGTGTACTTTGGACTTCCATGATTATGGGTTATGCTCATTGTGGGAGAGGCACAGAGGCTTTAGAACTTTTTGATTGTTTGTTGACTGAACCGGGATTCATTGCTGATCATGTCTGCTTTACTGCTGTTTTAACAGCTTGTAACCATGCAGGATTTCTTGACAAAGCAATGGAGTACTTTAACAAAATGAGAACAAATTATGGGTTATCTCCTGATCGAGATCAGTATGCTTGCTTGATAGATCTTTATGGAAAATATGGGAATCTGAGGAAGGCAAAGGATTTAATGGAAGAAATGCCTTATATTCCAAATCATGTAATATGGAGTTCCTTCCTCAGCTCGTGCAAGATTCACGGAGAAGTAGAGCTTGGAAGGGAGGCTGCTGATCAGCTCATAAAGATGGAACCGCATAGTGCAGCTCCGTACATCGCACTAGCACATATTTATGCAAGAAATGGTTTATGGACAGAAGCGGCTGAAGTCAGAAGCCGAATGCAACAAAGGAAATTGATAAAACCTGCAGGATGGAGTTATATAGAGGTGGATAAGCAGGTTCATGTCTTTGCAGTTGGTGATGTAGCTCATCCTCAATCAAATGAAATCTATGCCGAGTTAGAAAAGATTTACTTGGGAATGGTAGAGGCTTCATCCTACTAGAGAAGAGGTTAGCAATAAAAGCATAGAACTACTCTGTTTGCTTCCCTCAGAGGACACGTAAAATTTATAGTGCAAAACTGGGCGCTTTATGGTTATGTTGTTAACTGTTAAGTGTTAACTAATGCCTTGTTTTTGGATGCTTCAGCTCACACAGAAGAATATCATTTCTCGAAAAGCTACATCGGTTATAACATCTGATGGAACTCTAAGGATTCCTGTGCTTTTTGGACAGTATTGCTAACTCTATCTTCTGAGAGTTTTTTTGGGATATGAACCTTGTGTGTCCTGGTCTATTTGTTTTAATGCAGATGAAGACTGATCCTATTATGGTACAACGACAAAGCTCTTCTACCTAGTATTTGATGCAGTTGCATTCCCAAGTCTTGAATCCGACACTCTTGGCTAAGCTAGATCAATCTCCAACCAGTTGATCCATGTGCTTGATGGTACTCTTCCAGCAGTTTTCATTCTAACTTACTATGCTTTTGCTGCCCATGGTTGAATACTCAGTTTCCTTTTGCATCACATCCACGATTGGGATGAGAAATAGCACTGTGTTTTTACTTTTTGATCTGATCACTTTGCTCCGAGATATTTCACATTGGCAGTACCCATGAGCCATGGCTATTGCTTGGTTGCTGGAATTGGCTATGAACCAAAGCAAAGGAGATGGTCTTAAAGAATGAGGTTACCAAAATTCTCACTTCTGTACTACCTGCATATGTAAAATTTCTTTGATTATCCAGCTATTATAAGGAAAGAAAAAGAACATTTAGGATTTGACTTCCACTGATTATTTTTACCACCATGACTCCTCTAAAAAATAGTAGGAAGGAATCCAAACTCAAGGTAGGTTAAATTACTGAACTGCTAGTGAAAAAATGTCCCTAACTGATTATGGCAGACGGTTATATTCTATACTTCCTCTGTGTTGTGAAATAGCTTAAGATGCTAGCCTCAATGGTTGATGTATGAGAACCAGGTTGATGTTATGAACATATATAAAACAAGAGCATGGACCATTAAGGGAGTTTTAAAGGCTGTTAATGAGCAGAAGGAAGAAAAGACTCAAAAGGCGTTGTAGGGAGAGAAAGAGTTTTATTTTCCTTTGTGACAATATTCAATCACATGTGGCAACTTTTTTTTAAGGTGGCATTATGTTTAGAAGTGATGTGACAACTTCTCTCAAGAATTGGATGAAAAAGTTAAGAGAAGGGTTTTCCACACATATCAGAAAGCTCAAGGAGTCTTTGGTCAACTTTTAGAAGCTCAGGGGACTTGCTGCATATGAAGCATAGTTCAAGGGATTATATGTATTTTAGCCTTAATTTATTGATTTTTTATTGCTAAAATATATGTAAGATCATTTTTATGGTTTAGATTGTAATTAATCATTGTTCCAGCTGAGATATTATATGACTAGTATCAAAAAAAATATTTTTCAACGGAAGTGCTTGCAACCCTTGTTAGGGGCGGAGCCAAGAAATATTAATTAAGAAGGGGGTCAATTTTTTTTTATAGAATAATTATATATATTATATATAATTAAATAAAATATTTATATTTTATAAAATAAAAATATATAAATATAAAAATATATATAATTTAATTCTTAAATTTATTCATGTTTAAATTAATTACAATTATATCTGTAATAAATTTTCAAGTATTTTTCCGAATGAATACATCAACAATTAAAGCTTTTTTTTCACATTAGGTAGGGTTGGTTATAGAGCTGTCAAATTAAGTTAGCCCGGCTCACTCGAATTGACTCAGGTGAGTCAAAAATCTCAAGCAAACCGGGTTGAGCGCTTATATTATATTTGTTTATGGCACCTCAACTTAAATAAAGATTATCTTTATTTATAAATTGTAAAATGAAAGTCAAAATCTTATATTGGTATTAGTGTGAATTTTGTTTTAAACCCTAATACTTTTATTGTTCTGTTTAACTCCTAAAATTTCTCTTTAATTTTCTTTCTCTCCTTCTCACTTTCTTAAAGAAAACAAAGCATAAAAAGATAGAAAGAGAGAGAGAGCTTTAACATGATTGGTTGATGTAATCTTAGTTAGATTTTTATTATTTTCATTGTTATAATTTAACTTTGGTTTGTTTGTATCACCCTGGTTAGAATTATTTATTATTTTTATTATTATAACGTAACTTTAACTATTGTGTCTAGTAACACCAAAAGAAAAAAAAAATAGCACAAGAAAACTAATGTGTCTTAGTACAATTTAAACTAATTGTTTTCTGTCTTGTTTTGGGCCCGACTTGATTGGGCTTTTGTTTGTTTTGAAGTATCTTTTTTCATCGCTATAACGTAACTTTAACTAATGTGTCTAAATACAATACAAGGTGATGTAACTTGCTAGGTTGTTTTTTCGTCTATTCCCTAATGTAACTTTCTCGTGACTTGAAATTATTATATTTTTTTTCTCGGTGCATTGGGCTTTCAGCTTTTCTGTCTTTATTTGGTGTGTTAGTGTAACCATAGTTAGGTTAATTTACTTTTTTCATTACTATAACGTAACTTTAACTAATGTGTCTAAATACAATACAATGTGACCTAACTTGTTAGGTTGATTTTTCGTTTATTCCCTATGCAATGTAACTTTCTCGTGACTTGAGATTATTATATTGGTTTATTCTCGGTGCATTGGGATACAACGAGACTCGAACTAACTTATTTATTCTAGACACGTTATCAAACATAGTCTAATTTGTCATATTATTATTACACTAATTAAGTCTTTTTATATTTCACTATTTTAAAACCTAACATTAATGTAATTAAAACAAGCTTTAGCATATGCTTGTTTATTAACCTCATTTTATTAGCAATAATTTGGACAAAGCTTAGGAAAGAGAAGAGAGAGAAACTTGACTCTCCAAAAAACAATAGAAAATATAAAGTAATATTTAATGATATAATAACTTCTTCTTTTTTTTCATTTTGGGGGCTTCATAGAACTGTCCCTTGTTCTTTTGCTTTTGTCCTCCTTTAAAATCTCAAAATCACTCTCATTCTTTCTATGTGTCTCTCCATCTTTCTCTATCTCTTGATCACGTTGAGAGAACTAAATCTCATTCCCTTTAGTATTCTCCTCCATCTTTATAATTCGTGTTTTCTTCATCTTCTTGGATCACTCTTTCTTTAAGGAGCAGCAACATCCCTTAATCATTCCAATCCCTAATCGAAAGAATTTTATAATAACTCCTCTTTTGAAGTTGTGATTGAATCAAGCAATTACACACTGATCAAGTTCATAGAGGTAACCAAATTTTTTCCATGTGCTTTCGATTAATTACTTGTCAATTTTACCTGCTTGCTTGAATTCTTTTTCTGATAGTTTATATATATTGTATTCAATTGTTTATGCTCTTCTCTTTGGCTGTTACTTGGTGGGGGAAGAAGAATGAGAATGAACAAAGGTGATGGTTTGCTTTGAAACTCTCATTCTAATTCATTTCAAGGACTAATTTTTTATTGGAATGGATGGATATTTTTTGTTTTTTAACCAAACTTTTACCTTTGATTAGTTAATATATCTCTAATTGGGTTGATTTATTATTTTTATTGTAATAACTTATAACGTAACTATGACGAATGTGTCTCGTTTGTTATATTGATTTGTCGTTTATTTTTTATAAAATATAATTTTTCATGATTTAAAACTATTTTATGTTTGATGTATTGTGATATAATAAATGAGAGTGGAACTAACTGTTAATTTCTTTTTAAGATATTATAAAGTTATATAATCTATTATTATTATTATACTACACTAAATTAGGTCTTTTTTATATTAGTGTATGTAAGGTGTGTTTTAAAATGGGATTATAATTGAGAAGAGCAAAGAAAAGAGACATTTAGAAAACTGTCTTTATTTTGATACCTTTCGGCTTAATAAGAATTCTTCTTTATTTAGATTGTAGAATAAATTGGAGAGGAATACTCCGTAGTCATGCATTCAAAAAGAAATAAAACCTTATAACATGTATTTTTCTAATTAAACATCAATAGATCAATTTATTATATCTATTTGATTTAATACTTTGTTAATAAGGATGATCATGGGTATAAAAAAACAATTTTCATCCCCATTGGATAGTTTAATCTTCATACCTCTACTTAGACCCGAAGAAACTTTAAAATAAATTTTTATTAATATAAATTTTATTTTTATCAACTTTTTATATTTATAACTATTAAAAATAGAAAAAAAACAAATCATAGATAGAAATACATTAATAAAATATTTCAATGTTTATGAAATATTTAATATTTTTTAATAAAAAATATTAAAGTATTATATTTTTTATATATAAAAATAAATATTTATTAGTTTCCTTCAGGAGACTTGCTGCACATGAAGTATTAAATATTTGGTTCAGGCCAAAAAAAAAAAAA
>QANZ01023999.1:126166-145116 GCA_003254925.1 Chamaecrista fasciculata
TATAATGCAAAGTTTGATTCTTGACATGGGATGCAATGGGTCATGAGCCACTAAAATAATCACACGTGGAAAAGTTAGTTGTATGTAAGTAGTGGTGTAACTCCATACACAATTTTATTTGTTTGAAAAATTTATTATTTTTTATTATTTTTTAGCATTAAATTACATCAATGGCTAAAATTATACCACATCAGCATTTGTATCCCATGTCAAGAATTAAACTTTGCATCTTAGATTAATCCTTAATATGCATTATGTCTTACTGTAATCAAACTACTTTTCATTATTAAGCTGACAATTAATTCTTTTAGTTGTTTCATTTCAAGTCTAACATGGTAAGACATTTTCCACCCAAAAAAAAAAAAATCTGTAAGAAATGTTTAAACTATTCTTTTTTTCCCCCTTTTAATAGAACATTTATCTTTGGTTTGCTAGTACAAGTTGGGTTGATTTACTATTTTTATTGTTGTAACGTAATTTTGACTAACGTGTCTGGTGACGTATAATTGTTAGATTGATTTGTCGTCTATTTTTTATGTAATGTTAATTTCATGCGACTCTAGACATTTTTTATTATTTTTATTTTTAATATATTGTGATACTTCGAAGACCAAATTAACTTAATTATTCATGAGACATTGAAAATAGTCTAATATGTTATTATATTATTAATTAATTAAGTCTTTTTTTTTATTTTTTTTTTTCAATTCTACCATTAAGTAAGACAAGTTTTACTTAGTGTTATTCTAACCACATTTTACTTAGTGTTTGATCTAGACAAAGCATATAGGCATAACTCTTTCCAATTTCTATATAGTCACACACCATTTACCAATTGTTTTTTTTTTTCTCAAAAGCATTCCATTTACAAAAAATAATGTTAATTTTTACTAATTACTAAAGAGGCACAAAATTCTCAGAGTGAAAATTGAGAAAAAAAAGGGTAAAGTAGGAGTAGAAAAAACAATACATATATTAAGGTTGAGGATTTAATTAAACTCGAAAAATGGAGTGTAAAATTAGATCTTAGACTTAGATCCTAAAATCGCAAGTGTTTATTAAAGTATAAATAATGCAATCTTTAGATCATATGTCTATCACTCAATTAATTTATATGCATCAAAATATAATTATTTTATTTTTTTTTTGTTTTTCTTTATATATATATATTGGTAAAGTAATTTATAGCATATAAAATTATTTACAAGCATAAAAGTATTCAAAATTTGTCATATTTTAACAAAATATCTCATAATTCATTAAACAATTTTATTTTAAAATAATTTTTATAATCTCATCTTATTAGGGTGATATTTAAATTTTTTAAGAAAATATAAATTCTTATCATAAAATCGTAAAATCGTGAAATCGATAAGATGTACAATCATTTTTGGTATATATAAAATTGAGATTTAAATAAAATTTTATATTTTACTTAAGATCTAAATTAATTTGTTTAGATAAATTATAAATGCATAAGATTTTAAAATTTAAGTCGAGATTTTTGTTTCCTAATCCTAATTGATGTGTAGGCAATGACAGAAAAGAGAGAAACTTGACCCTCAAAAAACGTGACCCGGATCCTCTCTATTCGTATGGTCGCATAGAATTTTCTGCATTGGGGGTCGACCCTCACAATTTATTTCAAAACATATTGTTTCATTAACGAAAGAATGTATTTCACAAAATAAGATTACTACGTGTCAAAATCTCAACGACAAAGATAAAATTTGACGGTAAAAAACTGGCTAAATAGAAAAAAAAAATTAGAGAAACCTGACTTAGAGGATCTAATTTTTCAAAAAGAATAGAAAAATATAAGACACCGAGTCACCGAAGACGAAACTCGTGAGTTAACTCGAACGCACCCTATAATAACTTCCTCTTTCGTTTTGGGGGCTTTCTGCTTCATAGCGTTTTCCCTTGTTGTTTTGCTTCCTTCCTCTTTCAAAATCTCAGAACCCACTCTCATTCTTTCTCTCTCTCTCTCTCTCTCTCTCTCTCGATCACAACGTTAGAAAACCAAAACCTCACTTTCTTCTGCATCCTCTTTCGTTTCTGTGATTCGTGTCTTCTTCGTCTTATTGGGTCACTCTTTCTTCAAGGAGCAGCAACCCTTAATCATTCCAATCCCTAATCGGAAGAGTTTTTTTTTGTAGTTCCTCTGTTGAACGTATAGTTGAATCAAGCAATTACGCTGTGATCAAGCTCGTAGTGGTAACCAAATTGTTCTCAATTTTTTTTCCCGTGCTTTTGCTTGAATTCTTTGTGGTAGTTGTGTGTATTGTATATTCAATTGTTTATGCTCTCCTCTTTGGTTATGACTTGGTGGGGGAAGAATGAGAATGAACAACGGTGATGTTTTGCTTTGGAATTTTGATTCTTTTATCTCAAGGTCGGATTTTTTTTAGGTATGCTTGGATGATTGTTTTTGTTTTTCAATAGTCATTTAGTTTCTATGCTACCCATCGGCTAATTGGCTTTTATCTGCATAGTGTCACTTGTGAGTCATGTGCATTTGTCCCTGAATGCCAAGTCAAAGTTGTCTTTGGCTTTTGGGATTATTAACAGGACTAATATTGAATGAATGAATGAATGGAAACTTTGAGGATTGGAGGAGGAGAAAATAAATCCAAAAGAATAAAGAGAAGAAAAAGATGAAAGAACCATATAAACAGAACAAAGCTCTGTAGTCCTGTTTAATACCAGAAGTAAGATCCTCCAAAAGGTAAAGAACTTCACATCAGAAGGAACCTTAGATTTCCAAAAAGAATCTGCAAGAAGGATTTCTTTCTGTTTGAGAATGTGAAAATAAGATTTACAGGAGTAAACAGCGGACGAATCTGTAGTCCAAACCCCAAATGCTTATAAATTTTTGCACTGGAAGAGAGGGTTGGATAGAGTCAATTTCATAGTTGTAGAAATCTCACTAAATGCATTATCGATTGTATCGATTCAGAAGCTGGACAATATTGATTGCTGAAAGAATGGTTACTTGGCTGGAACTGGTGCATGGATTGCAGGAATTGTGTAAGATCGTGCCAGAATTGTGAACCACACTATTTCTGTGATTTGGGAAGGGCATGTTTCTGATGAGTTCATCAGTTCTGTGCAGGGGTCAAAGATTATCTGAAACAGACCTGATTACCCAAATAATGAAGAACATGATGTGTTGATAGGGATGAGTGAAACACTGCATAGTGCATTACAGGATGCACAGCAATAGTGAAACACTAAAACATGCACTGTTAGAGTCTTAAGACTTGAAGGCTGACACTAAAACATGCACTGTTAGAGTTTTAAAAACCCTATTGGAGTCTTGCCTTGCCAAGAAGCTTTGTAACCAAAACTACTTTCTTTTACTCTATTCTTTCTATATTTTAGTTTCTCTTATATAGCCATGAATCCAAAACAAAATTGTGATAAAAGACTCACTTGGGATCATTGTAACTCCATTGGTCTGCTCTACATATCATGTTATATTTCTGTATTTGTGAATCTTACATTACAATTAACCAATAAAAAAATAGTCATCTGATTCACAATTCACATTGTTATTTGACAACTATGGTCAATTGTATGAAGATGGGAACCCATCTCTTAACTTTCACAATCATTGAAATTTTGAAGGAGTTGAGAATTTTAAAAAAGTGTTAAAATCCTAGAAATTGTAAATACTATAGATAGATAAGGGGGTATACAAATGTTCTTAAAGGGTTTACACTTTACATTTTGGTTGTAAAGGTTCCAAACTGTTTCAAGGTTTGAAATGGGAATTAGATATAGGGATTGGAATTTGTTTTTTGAACTTTGGGGATTTTTTAAGTAACTAAATTATCACATTGATATTATTTGTGGAAAGTTTTGATATAGCCTCTATTTCTAAATACTCTATTGAACATTCTGAGCTGAATGAAAATAGATTTGAAAATGTAATAGGTGATTATCCTCCTTGGGGAAACCAATTAGTTTGTATAAACTTATCAGACAATGTAAGAAGCTGATAAATTTTGCAGGTCGGGAAAAATCATGTCAGCTGGGTATATACTTACTGCCTTTTGTTTATTTTTACTTGATCTCTTTCTGCTTTGTGAGCTTGAATATATCTTTGGATACATCCAGTGTTTTCTTTTGTAGTACGCATTTATATATAATGAATAACCTTGGTTTGTAATGATATGTTTATACTGTCCTACCATCACTGGATGAGTGTACATTGTCCATTGACTCTCAAAGTATTTTATATTAGAGTGGCCACTAGTAAAGATGAATTTGCAACAAGTTGGGCAGCCTAAATCTTCTAATGGACATGGCCGTCGAAAATCTGAAAGAGAAGGGGCATTTAAGTCAGAGACTAAGATCCAGTATGGGAAATCAAATGCCAGCAGATTAGCAAGTACAGGTGTACTTCTGTCCTGAATTATTTATTTTGCACTTTTGTTTGCTTTGCTGATATTGTTGTTTTACAGGTGCAGTGACTGGCACTAGAGGTGGCGGTGGTGAGAGCCCTTCACGTGATCGATTGTTGTATATGGCAACATGTCTTATTGGGCAACAGGTGGAAGTCCAGCTGAAAGATGGATCTATACACACTGGAATTTTTCATACAGTAAATCCTGACCAAGATTTTGGTGTGTTCTTCTGATTCTTCATTATTTTTATTATTATTTTGGTAATAATCAAGACATCTACGGAAGTGGCATAGCTGATATGTTGAATAGTTGATAGTTGCCTGCTTACTTTGTTTCATTGTTTAATACGGAATATAGAGTACTTCTTCTGCTTTCACCATTCTAACTTTTCTTCCCCTACTTAGGAATTGTCTTGAAGATGGCTCGCTTGATAAAGGATAGCTCTCTTCGAGGGCAGAGATCTGGCACAGAAGTGAGCGAGGCTCCCATAAAGATACGTGTTATAAATGGCAATGATCTTGTACAAATCACAGCACAGGTTAGCTGCTTCTTGTAATAAAGGGGATATTTGTTAGTAATTTCACTTTAGAATCTGCAATCTTGTCAGTTTTTACAGGGACATTGTTTGGTAATAAAATGTTTGAAAAATTAATCTAGGACTAGGTGCAGATGCTGTGAAAACATTGTTAATTTGTTTCTTGATGCTATTTATGAGATTTTGAATTATGATAGGATGTTGTTGTTTCACGGGATGGTCTACATAGTGAAGCTCATCATGAAATGCATCACGAGATTATGGTTGATTCAGCTATTTCTCAATCTCGTCATGTTGAGGTAGAGAGAGAACTGCAACCCTGGGTACCGGATGGAGATGATCCAGAATGCCCTGAACTGGAAAACATATTTGATGATCCCTGGAATAGGTGGATATACTGATCCTTTCTCTTTCTATCCTTAAATATATAGTTTTCTTCTATAAACAAAATTATTGTTTCTATTTTTGTAACTTGCTTTTTGAACCTAACCTTAAATTTTAAAGTTGGCTGAGAACTATAACTTGTGATTTGTGTAGTTTAACAAAGGAGATTGCTTTAAAATCATATTCCTTTTGTAAGTGGTGATGCTGGAATTCTGGCATCCTTTTCCTCTTCAAAACATAGACACTTCAAAAAGAAGTTATGTCAGCGTCCCACGTATGCTTAATGCAACATTCATATTAGAGACAATGACACTCCAATTTCTGTTGTGTTTGGTATCTAGCATCTGTGCCCATGTGTTTTAGCTTCTCCCCCCTTTTATTTTTAATTATATAATTGGAAATATGTGATTTGGGGTAATTTAACAAGGAAAAGAAACCGAGTACAAAGAAAGCTTCTATTTCTGTTATTTAGCACAGGTAGCAATAGCTGTAGTGTAGCAGAATCATCTCTGGACAAGCTGGTTCTGTTATGTAGCATTTGTTTCCATTTTTTATATTTAAATTTTTTCATATACTTTTTAATCTTGTGCTTGTTCTTCTTTCTGTAACTTCTGAACTATATTTCTTCCCAGTGATGCTTCAACATCATATGATTCTGCAAACTTTTTGTTTATGCTCTCCTTTCCTATAAATTTCTCTCTTGGGTCACAGATCACCTTTGGAAGAACTAAGAAGTTTTTTTAAGAGAGTGGAGGAGAAATTATAGAATAGAGGAGATGATGTTCCTTCCTCAACATAGAAATTAAGAGAAAATGGGGAGCCTGAACTCTATGCTCAGGCTGTAGGTCGATATATCTATTTAAGGATGCTAAGAAATGTTGCCTGAAGAATTATCAATGGGTCACTGGGGTACAGTTTGTTTTTGTATTCTAGACTCAATAAAGAGGAAATATGTAATTTCTGTGTTAGATCCTTAACATTGAGGAGAGGCTTAGTTAATATAACATTGTAATTATTGTTATGCATACCCCAGTGCTTTTACTTGTATATTTCTTACGGTTATTGTGTTTTGTTTGATATTGATAATTTTTTGTATTTTTTAAGGGGTTGGGATCAGTTTCAAACAAATGAAACATTGTTTGGTGTGAAAAGCACATTCAATGAGGAACTGTATACAACAAAGCTTGAAAGAGGGCCTCGAACAAGAGAGTTGGAAAGACAAGCTTTAAAAATAGCAAGAGAAATTGAGGGTGAGGAAACCAAAGATCTTCATCTAGCAGAGGTTAGTGTGGCTTGAATGGTTTGGTTTTTCCTACTTTTCCTTTTCCTTTAAGAATCAACAAAATTCTTTATTTAATCATTTGAATACCTTGAGCTATATATATCAATTTCTCAACAGGAAAGAGGCATTTATTTACCTGAAAACTTTGATATAGATGAAGAGACCAGATTCTCTTCTGTCTATAGAGGTAAAGGGGTTGATGACAGTGGATATGATGAAGGTGAGGACATTCTGTCAGATTCCCGAAATTCTGAAACATTTGGCAGTATGTTTGCTCCAGTCATCAAGAAATCCAGTGACAGTGAAAAAGGCAATGATAGAGCTCAAATACCTTCAAATCCCTTCTCTGTGGTATTTCCTCTTTCAGTTATTGAATTAGTATCTTATATTTTAAGGTGTCTCAGTCATATATCTCTTTTATGGATACGACCATGGCCTTGCCTTGCTTGTGATTGAGACTACCGTAATGTTATGTGTACCTCCTTTTAATAACATTCTTCTATTGACCTGCTGTTGTAAAAAAGAGGGAACAAAAAATCTAATCATTTATTAAGATTATAGTTTGGTTTGTCCAAAACATGTTGGTGTCGAAAGTTCCTTTTGTTTTAACTTTTAAGTCATTGCTTTCTCCTTCCTCCCCCTTTCCTCTTAGGAGTAAATGACTACTTTTTCAATTTGACGTAATGCCTTATTTTATATGGGTGTGCAGGATCTCCCTCAGTCATCTCAGTCAAATATTGGTGTGGATTTAAGCCGCTCTGGTTCTTATGATCATGCAAAGCAATTAGCATCTGAACTCCCTGCTGAAAATTACCTATCTTTGGATGGTGAAAGAAGGTTCTCATTGACAGTTTCTCTTTTTGGTATATGGTTACTCATTTCCACTGCAATATCAACTTTATACTGAATTGTCATATCCCCTTAAACTTATAGGGTTCACAACAATTCAGTTGATCAACATGGAGCCAACAAAATTACAAAGAAAGAAAATCAGGCAGTGAGTTCAACTTCCACTATGGCTACTCTCCAGTTGATCCTTACATAAATATTTAACTTGAGATTGTTAATTTAGATATTCCTATATCTCAACTTTTTTTTTTTTTTTTGGTTTGATTGATGCAGCAAGCTGAGGATGCTCAACTGTCAAAATCTAAGGGTTTGTGAAATTTCTTTATATCTCCTTGGAAATTGAGTTGATAAATTAGTAGAACGCCTGAAATTAATGTGCTGGAAATAACTCTTACTCAAGCACATTGTCTATTTATTCCAAGTGTCACAATTTTTACTAAAGAAAGTGCAGAAGAGTTATATATAACAGTACTCAATAGTAATACTCAGTTTTTCTCCTTAGAATTGCTTCACTTATGTTTCTAACTTTGTTGTAGTGTTTGATTTCTCCCTTATATATGTATTACTCTGATCATAGCAACTTTTAATGCAGATTCACAGTTATTGCTTCACTCGAAGAAAGATGCTTCTGATAAAGGGGGATTAACTCCAAATTTGTCCTCCTATGCCCCATCATCTCATGTTTTATCAAGTACTCAAGAAAAGACAGGGTCACCCAGTGATGTGATTGAGACTTCAGCTTCTGGCAAAGTCAATGAGGAAATAAAGTCTGTAAACTCTCGAGGAAGACCTGGTAGTTCTGCATCGTCTGGTTCGGAACGAGTTGGTGGTTTGGCTGCACCTTCTGGCCCCGGTCTCTCACCAAGTTCTTCTGTTGGTTCATTATCTTCTGAAAGATCGACACTGAATCCTAATGCAAAGGTGTGAAAAGTTCAAGATTGACTTGTGAAAATATGAAAACCGTGTGATCTGTTTCTTGCCTTCTATATTGCAATCATATGTCACAGAGCTTTCCCTTTTTTTTTCCCTGTTGTTTTCAGGAATTCAAGCTCAATCCTAATGCAAAGAGTTTCATTCCATCTCAATCACCTGTTAGGCCTCCTTCCCCAGTGTCTGATGGTTCCTTCTATTTCCCTGCTAATGTAACTAGTCTACCTCATATGCCAGCCATGCCCATCAGTGTTGGAGTATGTATTCCATGACTAGATATACTTGTATTTCAATTGAGGAAGAAAATGTATTTTGTAAAGTTTTTGGATTGGTTTTTTGCTCTAATTTAGGTCTGCGGTTCTTACTTGCCACTCATACATAAATCTATTCATGAGCTAGGTGTGGGTTTATTTGTCAGTCTAGAATATTTTATTGACTCTAAGACAGTTTAGTTTAGTTTCTTTTCTTATTATCTTGGGACAAGAAGTTGAAATTTTGGTGGCTTTTTTTCAACATACTGGTTAATTCTTGTTTGTTTATTGTATATATTATCAAGAATTTTATTTACTATTATATTTTTGTCATTAGGATTCATATTGATTGCTATCTCTGCAGCAGTTTCGCCCCCTGTTGTTGACTGATATTGGATGAAAATTTAGCCCACAATGTACTTTTTCACTTAACTGCTTACACTACCATCACTTGTCATGAAGCTGATCTGGATATTATTCAGAATTTGTTTTCTTAACTTCGTTTGTGAAAACTTCATATTGAGTTAGGGATTTAAATACAAGATGAACGATAATCTTTGCTAACACTAGTTAAGAGGTTGGTGAGTACATTTTGAGTCAATGCCTTGCCATTAGGTAGTAACTTGTGTAAAATAGTGGACAGAATTATCTTATTAGGTCTTAAAGTTCTTGAATATAATCTCTTCTTTACCTTGGTTTTGTTTTTACATCCATGATTAAGTTGAATATGGTATGCAGATGGGACCTGCGTTTGCTGGGCCTCAACATGTTGTATATAATCCACAGGTAGCCCAAATGCCATCACTAACTTATTTTTATCAAAATGGTCCTCAGGTGGGATATTAGTTGCTATGCTACGTCAAATGAATATTGTTACTCATCATAAATAATAAACATTATTTTATCTAATTGCAGTATGGGCAACTTCTTGGTCATCCCAGACAAGTCATGTATATGCCACCAGGTTACCTCCCTGTAAGTACTCATCTTTTGCAAATTAGCTTTAGATTTATTTATTTATTTATTGAACTTTTCTTTTCCTTTCTTTTGGGGTTGAATGGTGTCTTTTTTACGTTGCTAACATCAAATATTTTTTTTCTATCTATTCAAAAAATTCCTTATTCACTCTGGTTATACAACATCATATAAGTGCTATATTCTTATAAATCTTAAATTCATCTCTTGTGGGATTCCTTTATTTTTTTTCAGAAAACCTATTTTTTAGTTCTTAAATTCATCTCAAAACTACACTTCAGTCCTAGATATTGGAAATATACTTTTTGATCTTTTCATTTTTATTTTTGTTTTGCAAACATCAACTATTCAATCACCACGGATAACGTTTCAGTGATTTTTTTTTTGAACTGAACGTTTCAGTGATTAGATAATTGATATTTGTTAAAGAAAAAATAGGGGACCAAAATGTGTTTGTCCAATATACATGGACTAGACTAGACTGTATATAGTTTTGGGTTCAGGGACTAAAATAATACTCATTATTTTTTCATGGAATGAGGACTCGTTTTCTTTTATGCATCTGAATTTGAACAGCCTTGGCTTCGACTATCTATCTGCTTTTGAGAAGCTTGAGTGGTTGATTTTCAGGGACCACCATCTCCTCAATATGGTATCTTACAGGAAACGCAGTTTAAGGGACGGGATTATTAGCAATTCAGCTGACTGTGCTCTTGGCAAGTCTGCTTCTTTCCTGAAGAATAGTTTCCAGGCATGGCTTGGAAAAGTTTTGAAGGGATGAAGATATGTGCTGTTTGTGGAGAGTTTATTATATAAATAGGTCTACTTGCATATTCAGGCTAGTTGACTCATTGTGGGATATAATTTTATGACCTTGCCTTCAACCAATACATGTTTTGGGGTTTCTCAGTTTTCTGTCTTCTTGTAGCTTGTGTCATAATGACAGAATGAACTCTTTTTTAACCCTTAATACTTATGCAACATTTTCTTTATTATATTTCTCCCATTTTCTAAACTCTAAATGTTTTCCTTCATTTGACCCTTGCCATTTTTCTTCCTGTTGTGATGATGACAAATTATGCTGCTAAACCATGTTGCCTCATCAAATCCAAATAATTTTTTTAAGTGATCAAATACAGGAAAGAAAATGGACAGGATTCCAAGCATGACAAATCCATTCAAATATAGGTAATCTACATATCCTCATTTTATTTCCCAAACAAAAGGGTAATGAATGATAGGAATTTGGATTCTCTGAAATGTAATATTGATTCAGTTTGTCATCCTAATCTACATATCCTCATTCTATACCTCTCAAATTATTAATCGGGTATCAATCCGATTTAGTCATCCTAATTGGACCAAATTGTATCTGACCAATCTTTTTTTTTTTTTTTTTTTTTTTTTTNTTTTTTTTTTTTTGAGTCAACTTGTCGGTCCGGATTTAAATTGTCAACCTACCAATCCATTTGACTCGGACTAAAAAAAAAACAAACCAAACTCAAGCACTGCGTTAAAGCCTCCCCACATTTTATTAAAAATTTCATATTACTAAGGAAACCAAACTTGAAGTCTCCATAATTGAAGCCTCCCACAAAAAGATTCCGTGTCAATTTGGATTATTGATGATCACTCCAATTATACTAAAATGAGATGCAATGCGAGTTTTTTTGCTTCTTAGAAAAAATACCTCTTATATTTTCATCCAGGTATAACAATTTGGCCTAGGTCTTTTTTATTATTATTATTTTAATTATAATTAAAATATGTGTTAATGGCTAATTAAATCAATTGAATCAAATAATTTTGTTACGATATGCTAGATAAAAAGTGGGTGAATAGCAAACTTTATCGTTTACGAGGAGCCTTATATATTACAATTTGCTTCTACCACAATTTAAACTTTTTTCTTGTATTCTTTAATTTCCCTTTTGTGAATTTATAAATACTAGTTTGTGTTAGTAATATGTGAAAGTGTGGATAATTGTTTGAATTTGTGAATATCTATTTTTTCTTTAGCAAAAGATGACGATTTCTAATCAATTACATGTTTAAAATTGATTTCTTATGACTTAGTATATGTACAAAATGTTTGTTTAATTGATATATGTGTAAATATATACATATATTTGTTAATTTTCTTATTTGACCAGGGCAGCTGGATTTTTAGTGACCTAGCAATTAAACCGGTTACTTGCCCACCTGAACATTTACTCGGGTCAATGACTAGTCTGAGTTTTCGATTTATACTTTGAAATTGGGTTAGTGGTGTGATAGCGACACTCGTCGTAAGGTGTCAGGCAGTCAAATTTAATTATACTTAAGCTTCGCAAATATAACTATATTTATTAAAATATAGTATAGATGCTAACCTAAGGTCGGATCTCTCGCGGAACTCAATGTGATGAGGCTAAGAGAATTGTGACGAAGATTATAACTTCTATTCTTGAGGGTTGTCACGGATTAATATTATGAATAATGAGTCAAAACAATACTTGAGAGAAAACCCTAGAGATGGACTATCATAGTTCGTTCATTATAGATAACAAATAATTAATGTGCATTTATTAAACCAAGTCAAATTATGTATTTAGACTTAAACACAATCAATCAAGCAACATTAAGAAATATAAGATTAGGATAGATTACTCAACCAATAATGGATTATGAGCACTTTGTCAAAGCTCTTCAGGCCAATCTATATTATTGCCACATCGGAACAAATAACAAGTATAAACAATTATATAATAATCCTAGTTATATTTCATGAGATATATAGAACACTCTTTAGTAAACCAACCATGTAAATAACATGTTAAAAGAGCAACCTTTATTAATCGTAAAAGAGACAGACTCCAGGAATGCCAACAATTATTCCTAATAAAGTACTGATCTATAAATCTAATGCATAAACAACTTTAGCAATAACCTATGAAGGAGTTGATCATACCTTATAAATGCAACATCAACATTTGGGCTCTACAACGAAACATAGTGAACTCAAGTCACATCCTTGAGGCAATCCTCAAGTATCTACTTATTCAGTTACTCATGCTCTAGGCAGAGAACTATTCTAAACTAAACTAATGAGAGAAAGTGGTAAATTGGTGCTTTGAGCGTGGAATGACGACTTCTATTTATAGTCCTGAATAGTGTGTTTGGTCCGCAAGTCAAGGGAAAATATTTGCGCCTGGGCCGTTACTTGCGCTGGCGGCCCAACACGGAAGCGCACCGAAATATCTGCGATATTTCGATTATATCTCTGTATCTTGAATCTTAGTCGTCCAAAATATACTCTAATGCTTCGGATTAATCTGCGCCGCGAGATTTTCCACTTGGGCCGTTGGCGCAAGTGACGGCGCAACATAATATTGCGCTGAAGCTTACTTGCTGACGTCATATTCCTATCAGATACGTGCCCCGCGGGATTTACCATCCTTGTGCCAGTGGCTCATCCAATGGCACAAGAATATCTTGTGCTCAACGTGATCTTTTCGATTATTCTAGATATTTCCCTCTTGGTTTGGCCCTGTTTGGATATCTAAAACACTAAATAAACCATTAAGTAGTACCTATTTATAAAGTACAATAAATAAATGCTAATTAACTCATTTTATCCACTTTATTTCACCACACCTTGGTGCAACCCTTAGCATATTAATTGGTCTAATTATAATATATTATTAGTTAAAACATATCAAAAGAAGACCAAATAACTTGTTCACTTTTAGGCTAATCATGGTGCATTTAGTATATGTTAGAGAAAAATAAAAAAAAAAATAGAGAAAAAATGTGTATTTCTTAAAATAATAAATGTCTAAGACTTATTTTCTTTCTCTACCTTATTTTATCTCTCTTTCATATGCACCAAATGTATTACCAACCCTATTTCAAAAGATTCAAATCCCCAACATAAGTTTATAATATTTTTCATTATTTTTGACATATCAAACCTGTGAATTTAAAATTTTCCAGATACTTATTTTTCTTAGTTTTTCTTAAAATTCAAAGTCTACCCTCCATCATACATAAGGTGTTCGTTGGGCAGTTTGAGCGGTTTTGAACTAAATTTTTAATCGAACCGCTCACATCGATTTGAAGTAATTCTTAACCAAGCGGTTAAAAATAATTTGTTTAACCAAACCAAACCAAACCAATAAATAGGTGGTTTGGGCGGTCGGTTTGAGCGATTAACAAGTTTATTAGTTATTTTTATTAATTAATTATAAAATTAGAGAGAAAAAAATTAGTGTTTTGAAGTAATAAGTCTAGTTTATAGAATAGATAAAAAAACGACAAATGAGATTAGAGATTTGAAAGAATAAAATTGTATAACGAAGAATAGCCGTTAATTGTTGACTAAGATAAAACAAATTTTATGATTCAATAAGATAACATAATTAGAAAATATAATAAAATCAAATGATGATAAAAAAATAATAATTTTTTTATGAAATGTAATCGCATATAACACAATAAGTAAAAATAACTATATATAAATACTAGCGGTCGGTTCGGTTAATTGTATGTATAAATTGTTAACCGAACCAAACCATCCAATTTTTATGTATTTTTAACCAAACCAAATCGCTCAATTGATCGGTTTAGTTCAGTTTTTCTTCAGTTCGATTTGATTTGGTTTGGTCAAATTGGTTTGGTTCGGTTTTGAACACCCCTAATCTTACATAATATATTCGCACCTCGTACTTATCATAAGAATGAAAAAAAAAATGAGTGGTTGGTATCTGACACAGCAGTCCTTGTCTCCTTGGAAGATTATTCCAAATCCATGTGATTACACTCAAATTTTGTATTTACCTTTTTGGATTTACTCTTTTCCATTTAGATTCTGAGTCAAGCTTACCGGATACCACTCCTAATTTGTCCCTAATTACAACTCAGCATAATCAGTCTCTTAAAACATTAAATTATTTAGTATAATCTACTCATGAGATAGCTGTTGAGAGAAAGGTGACCAACTTAATAGTTTCTCCTACATGTAACAAGAAGTTGGTCATCTTTAATAGTTTCTCCGTCAATATTCTAGATGAGTCACTGTTGGCCTAGGAGAAACTATTCATGATTTCAACAATCGATGACATCAAATTTTTACTCATGCTGCTTTTTTTATAGCTCAACATCGAGTATTATATAATAAAATGGGTCTTCTAGTTATGCGATAAAATTTTTCTTTTAGTTTAAGTGACACTTTTTTTATTACAGATAATCCTTGAGGTCTTTCTCTATTTCATTCATGCCGTTTAAATCATGTGATTTACGTCCTCCTCTATTTCTTCTTTATTTTATATTATTATTTCCAAATACTTAAAATTTGTAATTTCTTGTATACGATGATCTCCAAGTTTCACCACATTCATAAAGTCAACTTTTCTTCAATTGAACTCACATACCATGAATTGTTTTATTTCTAATGATACAAAATTCATGTCTTCAAAGTTTGTCTTCACTTTTCTAATTTTTCGTTGACTTCACCTTTAAAATCTCCAACCAAAACTATGTCATTAGCCAAAAATATAAACTTTGGTGTCGCTTCTTATATAAGTTCAATGACCACATCTAATAGCATATTAAAGAAGTAAGAGCTCAAAGTAGAACCTTTATGTAATTATATGATTATAGGAAAATCTTTTGTGACTCTAATTTGTGTTCTCATATAAATTGTTACTCATCAAATACAGGGCATGCATATTCCTTTCTTTCTTCAAAGCCTTCCATAGTACTTCTATTGGTACTCTATTATATGCGTTTTCCATATCAAAATCACCTTCTAGAAACACACAAAAAAGAAATATTAGTTGTAGAGTTTCATAAGTAAATGACACCCTAATCCTTCGTTATTATTGTTAATAAGCTCGTTTATTATATGTCAAAATAGAAAATGATGATGAGCTGTCAACTCTAATGGGCCCCTAATTTCTCTTTATTTTCTCTTCATGGTGAAGGGTGATGACACATTTATATCTTGTTTGATATGATCCAAATTGGTACTTAAAACATTTGAAGTGTTTGGTAAAGTGGGATTTTGCAGTACTATAAAATATATCAAATTTATAAAATAAATTCTTAAAGTACCTAGATTTTTTTTTGGTACAACTATAAGTTTGTCGTACTTATTTGTATAATGATTTAGGCGAAGACTAATATTATTCGGGTCAAGAGCAAACAGTTAAAGTTTAAAATCCTTCCAACAACAATACCGACTCCAGAGTTTAAACCTAAGTCCCTTAACTTGGAATATAACTCACTTATTATTGCATCAAACATTTGTTATCTATAAAATTTAACTATTTTGATCTTCCCTCATTCTTCACCGTAGCTTCTTCAATCAACGATAATTCCTTAATAGTATGATCATGTTTCTTTTCCATCCTCTTGATATTAATATATTATCAAGGATAATCTTATATATTTTTTTCTTTTCAAGTATAATAACTCTCCGTAATATTTTTCTTGTATCGAGTGACTTCTTTTTTTACCAGAAAAAGAGAGTTTATATTACTTTAGTAATTTACAAGAGAAATTTTAATCAAAATAAAATTTGTGAATAATAATAACAAAGTTACTAGTTTTTTTTTCGAAGAAAGCAGTTCATATACATTTAGATTATCTTTAAAGTATTAAAACGAAAATCTACTATTTAATTATTAAATCTTATTAAATATATACTATTAAGAACAAGATTGAACAACTTTTTTTAAAAAAAAAAAATAATATGATTGAAATTTGAATTGTGATCGACTAATGATGAAATTGAAACTATTAAACGAATCCCTATCTCTATGAGAGATAAAGTTGATTCTCTTAAATGGACCTTTATTACAACTAAGAAGTTGGTAGAAGAGGATACTAGTGACTTACTCAACTCCTCTTCTTTCACCCCAGATGTTCTATGGAAGAAGCTTTTGTCCCTAAGGGTCTCTAATAAGATTATAAGCACTTCTTATGGAGAGCATGTGTCAATGTCTTGCCCACCAAAGAATAGCTTTGGAAGAGAAAGTGCTCCCCTGGTTTCGTTTGTCTTTGCTGTGCAAATGATTTTGAAACGGTTGAACACCTGGTCTTGCTCCGTAATGGTGCTAAGGCTGTTTGGTTTTATGGTCCTCTTGCTCTTACGTTGGATGCCTTTTATGTACAAAGGTTTGATGTTTAGTGTTTTGAATTTCGTGCAACCCCTTGATTTATGATTTTTCAAAAGTCTTCATGGGTTTTATGTGTTGGCGTATTTGGAAAGCTAGGTGTTCATTTGTTTTTGATAACTAAGCTTTCCTTCCTATTTCTATTGTTAACCTTGCTTCTAGAAACTTGAATGAGTTTTGGGAGGCTAATGGCTGGAATGCTATCCCTTCGGCTTTAAATGAGGATGATAGTTTGAATAAGGTTTCTTGGATTGGTCCTTTGGACCTTGATGTAAAGATCATCGTGGATGGAGCCTATGCAAATAATGGTAAGGCTGGAATCGGTGTTATCTTGAGAGATAGCTCTGGGAAAATGCTTGATGGCTTCGCTTTAAAATAAGTGCTTCTTCCTCTTTCATGACTGAAGCTTTGGCTTTGAAAAAAGGTTTGAAGATTGCAAAGGCCTTAAAGTTGACTAATTTCTTTTTTGAGTTTGATAGTTTAATTTTGGTTAATGTGGTATTAAAGGTCTCTCTTGCTGCTCTGATTGAAGATGAAATCCTATTATTGAGGATATTGTTTTGCTTTATGATTTGATCATGAGATTTTCTGTTTCTTGAATTCTTAAGAAAGCTAACTTGATAGTGATTGGCTTGCCAAGTATGTAGAATTGAAGATGAATCTTTTGAGGTGGGTTGTTAATCCCCATCTTCTTTGGTTTCTATTTTAGTTTTTAATACCTTCGCAACTAATAAAGGTATAGATTAAGAACTTTCGTATTTTTGTGGTTTGTTTTGTTTAAATATATGAGTATTTAAAAAAAAATAATAATTGAACTTTGAACGATTCAGGGAAAACAATACTAAGTAGAAATTGGAAATTTATAAATTTAAAAAATATATCAACGCATCAAGTTACTTGTGATATACTCACTTTCGCCAAACTAAAGAAAATCACTTTAGAAATCAAAGTCTATCCTAAATATGAGTTACAGGTCGAATCATTCAAATGCCACGAAGCATATGCTTTTATTAATAAGTTAAAAGTACTAATTTGGTCCCCAAACTTTATACCAACTGTCAATTTTGTCCCTAAATTTTTTTTTGCTGTCACCTTCGTCCCCAAACTTTACACTAACTGTCAATTTTATCCCCAATCTTTTTTTGCTGTCAATTTTATCCCAAACTTTACATCAACTGTCAATTTAGTCCCCGATCTTTCACATTTTCGTCAATTTTATCCTTTGACTAACTTCTTTTAATAAATTAACGACAGACTGCATCCTGTTTTTGAATCTAAGTTAGGATTTGAGTTCCTTTTTCTATCAATTTTACATTATATATTGTTAGCCACATAGATTTTGTCGTCAATATTTGGCTAAAGTAAGAGAAAAAGATAAAATTGACCAAAATGTGAAAGATTAGGGACGAAATTGACAGCAAAAAAATATTGGGGAAGAAATTGACAGCATGTGTAAAGTTTGGGGACGTAATTGACAATAAAGAAAGATTGTGGACGAAATTGACAGCAGGTGTAAAGTTTGGGGACGAATTGGGTACTTTTGCCTATTAATAATTTTTCTTTGCCTTTTTTGTTTTTCTCTAACTTTTTGGTCTACAAAATAAAGAATGTCTTTTTCTTGAGAGATCATATTTTTGTTATAAGACAATTAATAAAATATGTAATAAATATTTTTTATGGTTAACTATGATAAACAAAAATGCATTTTTTTTTTGTATAATAGATATCATAAAAAGAAATAAAATATAAATAAAACTTATAATTAACAAGACATATGATAAAAGTAAATATTTTTTTAACATAATTTCATTTCTTTTTGTAAAATATGTTTATAGATCCATGTGGATGGGAAGTTATTAGGCCTAAAAATTTGAACAAGAAATTAACTAAGACTTGTTGGGAAAAAAATATTACAATGGAAAATATAAAAAAGAAATTAGAATCATTTGTCAAATGGAATGAAGACAAAACTATAATAATACATTTTTTTTCTTCAGAACAAAACTTATTAAGAGAATTTATCTATTTGTTAGATATGTGATAATTTTTTTTGTGTGATTAATTATTATAAACTTTCTATGTATGAGTGAAATTATAAGGAGGGAATGTATATAAAATCTTTAATTAAAATAAATTTGATAAATTTATTATTTATATTTGTATAAATTTTTATTT